>JAOANR010000005.1:35947123-36055456 GCA_030278955.1 Hygrophila difformis | reverse complement strand
AGGGGATCAGGAGGCGTTCGTATAGGAAAACAGAGATGAGGATTGTGAAGCCAGTGAAGACTTGGAAGGAGGCAGGAGGGATGGTGATCGTGGCCGTGATGGATCGGTTCATCGTGCTGCCTTGCTTGGTGAAGAATGTGCCGAGTTGGGCAATGACTAGGGAGAACATTAGGCAGCTGAACCAAATGGGGATCACTTGGAACACTAGTTTCGTTTCTTCGACTTGGTTCGTTGAGCAGAGCCTCCATGGGTTCGTTTTCTCGCTCGACTCGTCTTGCTCATCGATCATCATTGCCTTGTCCAGAAACCTGCACAAGTTATCTTTATCTTTTAGAAAAATCAAAGTTAAACTTTAGAGCAGGCCTAAATTTTTTTGGTGAGGCCAAAGCCAAAGATAGAGGTGGCGGAACCCATGTCATACAAATTATAAATGAATAAAGATGATAGATAGGCACTACAAGAAAAAGGCCAAACTGCGACAGAAATCGGCGACTGAATGAATTCTGTTTGTATCAGCGACTGAACTGGCAACGAAACCTGTCTGTCGCCAGTTGAACCACCGCCACAGCGAGAGGAAATGAATCATTGCTGTATGCCGACCGAAATGGCAACGAAATTACTATCCGTCGCCGTTTGGCCACCGAGACAGCGACGGACTGTGTCAGTCGTTGATTTCTAGGGTTATATTTATCCCCTACACCAGTTACGCGAAGACATTTCCCTCCCCACCATTCCCCCTTTTTTCACCAGCGAAGGCATTTCCGTCCCCACCATTTCCCCCTTTTCACCCCAGTCCGCCCTGCGCGACCCTCTCCATCTGCGATCCCATCCTGCGCACGAGAAGCCCCAATGTGTGGAGCCACCCCCATCTCCTGACCGAGCATTGTCCAGGAGCGATCTAACCCATCTCCAACAACTGCGCGAGCGACTTTGCTAGGGTTTCGTGTACCTCCAGCCGCATACCTGAACTGGAACTCGCGGCTCCCATTGGGTGTCGAGCGGGGGTCACATTGGTCGGCGTTCGTGACCGCTTGCTTGAAGTGGAAGTTCCAGCGGCGGCATTCCGGCTTCCCACCCGTCAGTCTCTATTCTGGCACCCACAGCAGGTATGAGTTATTTCAATTTCCTTAATTTGTGTTGTTAAATTTTTAATTGGATGTCTCTAGTTGCTTAGATTTATAGCTGGGTATTATGTTTTGTACTTGAAAACTGCAATTTGTAGCTCTATGCGAAATGAAGTAAGAGAGCTTGATGAGAATTTTGTTGCAATTGCTGGCTTCTTTAACTTAGTGTGTGATTCTTAATATTTGTCTTGATATATAAGTGAAGATAAATTTAGATGTCGTTCTTGGTTGTGTTGAATTGTTGACTAAATCCTTCTAGTTTGGAATATCTAATAGAAAATGCTCTTGGATGATCTCCCCTTTGATGATCTTGATTGAAAATGCTCTCCACTGTCTCTTGCTTTTTTAAGTTAAAGAACAAGAATTGAGTATTTCAATTAACGAATGAAAATAATTCATAATAATGGGAGTATATAAACATCAATACTGTAAGGTGAAATGCTGAACTATTTTCTTGCAAATATAAATGTGAAATAGAATTTGATATGCTGTTATTGCTACTTCATTTGATATGCTCTTGGACTAAACCCATATTTTGTGTTGCATCCCCTCCATTACTCAAATTAAAACTCAACCTTTCGATTTGGATGCTACTTTAAGCATAAATAAAAATTAATAAGAATGTTTTGGATGTATTATTAGATTTATTTATTTTATAATTTTATAAAGTTACTTGATTTGAATTCATTGCTGCTCTTTGTTAGAATTTTAAAGCCACTTATCCAATGCTTCCATATCTGTCACTTACTCTTTTTATATGCTTCAAATCGTCGTATTCATATTGTTAATGGGCTTTTACAGGTGATACCAGCGTTGAGAGAAACTGGTTTACCAAGAGTAATGAATGGACAGGTTAGCAGCAAGTCCCTTATTTCCTGAAAAATTTCTTGTAAAATATAGAGAGATAGGTGTTATTGGTTTTTTGGTTTGTTTTGAAGTTTCTAACAATTTTCTGCGTGTGTGAATAAGGGTCTTCATATTTGATGGATTTCACTTATAGGTTGCCAACTTTATCAATCTTCTCTGTTAGGGAAACATTTCATTCAGTGGTTGCAGTCTGTATGCTGTAACTGTCATTGGGAAGACCTTATCACCATTTGATGAAGACAACCTGATTCCCTGCTTTGGGTTTGGATCTGGTTAGATGTTCTATTTTGCTGCTTATCATATTTATTGTTGTTTTCCCTCTCCCTCTTTTTAGTTACTGACTTGTCAGCTGTGTAAAAGCTCCAGGTTGTGATAATTATTCCCCTTTGCACTCCTTTTTTTAGTTGTGACCTGTCTGCTTCTGTTTTCATTCATGAATGGACTTCAGAGTATATTGACGGGCATGATAAGATGTCCTGCTATGACGGCTCCAGTAATGTCACATTATTGATTTAGTTATGACTGTATGTACATTGCTAACTTGTGAACTCTTGGTTTTGTAGAGGCAAAGAGATTTTACTAAATCTTGTTTGAGATTATAATATTTGTTAATGTTTTACTATCTTTCAATCGAACTGGATTTGCTAATTTCGATCTATTATCTTTCAGGACTCCATACGAGATGTAGAGCTGAAGAAGAGAAACACAACAAACCCAGAAATATGCAAATTATAGTTTGTAACTTTATGCTTCTTATTTGACTTGGTATATCTATTTGGATAGTAGATGTATTGAATTTATTTGTTTTCTTTGTAAATGGATGGTGACGCGAATATGATTTCAGTTGAGTTGTGAATATAATATCGTGTGGATGTATAGCTTAAAATAGTTGACTAGCCAGCATGGGTCATTTTTAGGGGACATTTTGTAGTGCATGGAATATTAATTTTTTTATTTTTTTTTTCAACCGGCGACGGAATTGGCGACGGAAATTTTCTGTCGCCAAAAACAATTCCAATTTTGCATTTTCACCCCCAACCAGCGACGGAATTGGCGACAGAATTTCCGTCGCTGTTATTAGCGACGGAATTTGTTTCCGTCGCTGTTTCCGTTGCAATATCCGCGACAGACACTTTTTTCCGTTGCCATTCAAATACCAACGAGGACTTTTGGAACGGAACAATTTCCGTCGCGGATTCCGTCGCCGGCCCTTCTGGCGACGGAATTTTGGGCCTCGGCGACGGAAAATTTCCGTCGCCGATTTGCTTTTTTCTTGTTGTGAGGGGCCAGTAGTAAATAGAACTCTCAATCATAAGGTATAAACCTGGCTACTTGGAAAAGTTCTCATCTCAATTTGGAATAAATTTAAACTAATTAAGTGAAAGAAAATATCCAATATACTACTACATGGTACTATATGATACACACGCACACATATAATAAAAGTGGAGAAGCTATAAAGTGAAAATGATGTGCCACTATTCTCCACTTGAATAAGTATATGGGAGGCAATTGGTCGGTAAGCAATCATGTAATACTACTACTACATATATATGTGCGCCAATAATTTAATACTCTATAACTAACTAGGCTTACTCCCTTGCCGTTTCTTTTTAATTGTCTCTTTTAACTCAATTTCAATAACCAAGGTTTGCATTAATTAATTCATAAATTTATATTTTTACCCTTTAACTAAATTCATTCTTAATAAATGTCAATAAATAGCATTTATGTAAAGTGAAGGACAATATAATAAAAACATAGCATAACTACTTATAACTATCTAAAAATGATAACTATTTTGAAACATTTTTTACTCTATAAAAGACAACTAAAAAGTAACGAAGGGAGTAATAAACTACTACATTAATTAATGGTTAGCCTAAAATTAACCCAAGTAGTAGTGTCCTTAGAGTTGACTTTCCGACACACAGAGAGAGAGAGAGAAGTAAAAAGGTTAATGAATTTGGGCAGAGAGGCAAAATGCTCCAACAAAAAGCCTTGAAGTGACAGCAACATACTATAGTATATCCTCCTCACTAGATACAGAAAATAAAGACTAATATAATAGTCGAGTTCAATGAGAGATCAGATCCAAAACATTGAACTAGCAGATGGTGGGACTACCACATTAAAATTCCCGTATCAATTAAATTCAAAAGTATGTATATATAATAGTAATAAAAACCTATCATGTGTAATTGAACAACAGACGACGCTTACCTTAACACTACTATACTTCAACAGTAGTTGAGTTCTTGATGAGTTTGTTCCCAGTTCTAAATTAACATATACTTCCTCCGTTTTTTATTGTTAGCTACATTGTAAGTTTTGCTACTATTCATTGAACTACTTTGATTTCAATTTTTCTCATAGTTATACAAGTTAAAATATAGTCAAGTGTGATCTTGTTAGATTCGTCTCGTCATATAGTTTTTAAATATGGAACTTTTAGAATTTTTACTTGTGCCGAACTTGAGTTATTAACGGTTTAAAATGTGCATTGGACAGCGTGCAATGTAGGTCCGTAGCAAACAAATAAAAACGGAGGAAGTACATATTATAATACTAGTATATTGGAAATTTCCGACCAGTCATGCAGACATGTTTATTTAAAGAGTAAACATAAAACTATGAGATTCATTTTTCATCGATGAATGAGTGGAAAACCAAGTAACATTACATGGAGAGTGGAGAGTAAATAGTAAATAGTAAAGATGAATAATTTAATTAAATAAATTATGAGCTGGTTAAGAAAATCAAATTGTACACTATGTTTGTTTTTCTAAAATCAATTCTAAGATGCTATTATTCTCTTGTACTTTTTTTTTGCTGGATAGAGATAGATTTAGATTAAAATTTATATTAACAATAATTAATAAAAAGAAGATATATATATATATATCACCAAAAAAAAAAACTGCCCTAGTGAGTTTTGTTTAGAGATGCTTTGAGCGATTTTTTTTGCTTTCAATGCCTAATAGAAGTATGTAACAACGTTTAATGTCGTCGCTAAATGTGTCGCTAATTGCAATATTCTTTTTTTAAAGTAATATTGGGACAACATGCAAGGCTATGCATGAAAAAATAAATAAATAAGTAAATAATTGGTGCCGAAAGCATTGAAGTATTTGTTTTGTAAAAGAATTTGACGAAATGATCATCAATTCTTTTACAAGTTGCTTGTCGCTTATTTTGGCGTGGCTAAATGTAAAATGTTGTTTTTTTCCAAAAAAGTGACGAAATACCTGAACTTGGTAGTAGGAGGCAAGTTGGGACGACTTTGAATGCCATCACTGTCAGTTTTGGACAGGGACAAGTGCCGTTTCCTTACAGCGGCAACAATGACCTGTGCCACCCTAGTAAAGGGGCTCCCGACGGGCGCCTGGCGGCGATAGCCCCCGCCGCCACATGCGGTGCAACTCCCCAAAATGAACACTACAAGAGCTGCAGCCACGACCACGGCGAGCATCCCAAACCCCCAGTTCCAGCCGACGTTGTCCTCCACGTATATTACGACCAAGATGGCCGTGGTAGCGCCACACACGATTCCCACGTACCACCAGTTGAAGAAGCTGCTCTTGGCCTCCTTCTCTTGGGGAATCGCATCGTCGAATTGGTCGGCCGCGAATGTCTGAACGCAGGGCTTGTGGCCGCCTTCGCCTATCGACAAAATGTAGAGAGCTGTGAAGAAAAGCGTGTGGCGAAGAAGCTGCTCCTCCTCAGGGCCAACTGCAGACACTGCTACAATAAGCAGTATTAGGCCCTGCATCATCGTCAAAGTTACTCAATAAAATAAACTGTTCAGATTAATTAATTGACTTAATTTTATACACCAACTACGTATGTCTCGTTGAAATAAATAAATTCATTTAGTATGTTATGAGTAAATTTGTAGTGTGTAGTAAACATGTGTTTTACCCAATAATGTTCTACTTTAACAATAGAAACATTCGCTTTGAGCTTTATCTAGAATTTGGTTACTAAGTAACAAGATAAGTGATGGAATTAATTCACAACTGAAGTTCAGTATTCAGTATTCAAATTCAGCTAACTATTAAGAGTTTAGCCATCAAATTCAGTATTCAAATATGAAAACTATTATTGTTGTAGCATATGTATATTTTCGAGGTAAAATTCAGCGCTATTATTTAATTTTTTAAATGTTATTCAATAATTTATTTGAATAATATATAGTCTAAGTTCAATATCAATTAAATATCATTAATTTTATTGAATTTAGATATTCAAAATAGTGAATAAATACTATATAAATTTTTTTGAAATTTTACTAATTTTGCAACTTCGGTCAGGCCTCTTGTGCCTGAAAGTAAAATTGTTTCAATGATGAACCCCATATATAGTTCTGATAAATATTGGTAAATAAATTATTGTAAGTGTAAATATAATAGTACTAATAAAAATGAGAACAGAAATTCATGCACAAAGACAGTGAGAGTGTGAGACACACAATATGGGAATGGAATGGGATGGGTCCATTTGTTATGTGCATCCAACATAATGACATCTAATTTACACACACTATGATTTAGGTTATCTCCACAACTGCTGATGAATGGACACAAAGATATTTTCTAACCAATTTCTGTTCCTCTGCATTTCCATCCGTGTATATATGCATCAGAAAGTACAAAAATCACACACCCTTTAATTTCTCTTGTCACTGAATAACTAGAAACAAAGGGCAATACTTTTTCCAAATTTTAAGTGAACGAGCATGTAAAATTCTGTTGTCTTCTGCCATTTATCATTTTTCATGAGCTATAGATATTGTTGAGCAGCAGCAGTGTGCATGAAGAAGAAACAATCACGAAGGAATGGAAAACAGTGGCGAAACGCTATAAGTACGTTACGTACCAGGAGGTAGATAACGGTGGATAAAAGGATGGTCTTGAATCTACCAAGATAAGAGTCCGCGAGGAATCCGCCAACCACTGGGAATATGGCGGACACGCCCTGCCAAGTGTTGATGTTCTTGGCCGCGGTAGCCGTGGGCTGGTGGAGCACGGTGGTTAGGTACATGAACAGATTGCCAGCAACTCCATAGTAGGAAAATCGCTCCGCAATCTCAACAACTGCATGGAAGCACATCTGATCAATTTATGCAACAGATGAAGAACCAAAAACAGAAATGAAATTGTAGTGATTGGATTCGAGTTTTAACATACAAATGATGAAGATGGCAGATTTCCAGCCACCTCTGGCTGCTCCTGCAGGGGGGTTCTTGGCTGGGGAACTCTTCTCCATGGTGTGTTTTGGTAGTTATGTTGGACAGGTTAGATTCATTCCCTTTTTTTTATAGTGGGCAAAAGGGAATTAGCCATTATCTTGATTGTGATTTTGAGAATGTGAGGGAAAGAGTATAGTAAAAAAAATTATTTTAAGAGGTGTTTGGTTGGATTGGCCCCCTTTGCTATGACTTTGAGAAGATGGGGAGGGAGCAGGGCACTTATGATGCTGAGTGTGATGAGGGGTTTTGAACAATTGGGTCATTCTAGAAAATGGGATTTGGGCATTTGATTTAACACCAATAAGACTTCAAGGGAAACAGCAGAAAAAGGGTGTGAATATCTTGTAACCCCCTTTCATGGTATTGGGGGAATGTCCTGTCTCCATTTTTTCTCTTTTATACTAGTAGTATTATATATATTTCTGCTGTTCATATGATATCTCACACTCCACCTTCTTCTATTCTGACTTCTGTCTCCTATGCTTTGCTTCAGTTTTCCATATGTGCAATAATAATAATAATAATTTAATGTTGGTGGTGAAATAAAATCATTATAAATGAGAGTAGCGTATTTTTATAGATTTTAAATATGTAAAGTTGTACACCAATCCCTTGTCCCTCCCCCTTTATCCATTTGTAATTTGTCCCTCCCTCCCCTTTATCATCATCGCCCTCTAGAGATTTGGTATATCTATCACTAAAGTCCGATGCAACTTACATTAAAAGTCTGATACACCTAGCACTAACATTCTGGCTATTAATAATAGTATTAAGAAGAAAAAAAATACTCCTACTACTAGTACCAAACAAGTACCAAATGCCTCTTGTTCAAAATCAAGAACTACCAAATAAGTATCAATTCATTGAGTATAAAATAAATGTATAAAATCCATCGAGTATCAAAACAGGAACCAAACTATTCCTTTAAATAACCCAAGGTTCTCCCAGTGTTGTTAAGCCAATTTTTTAGCAATTCTGAATTCATGGGCATCTTTAACCAGCAATCTTGATGTGATTCTGAGTGAGCAAAAATTGAGAATGCTGCACAATACACAGGATCCAGTTCATCAAGGCCAATTGCGTTCAACTTCTCGATACACCTATCCAGTTCTAATTTCTGTTGGCTTTCTGCTGGTACTCAGTTGCTTTGTAGCCAACTCTGCAAATAGTGTGATAATACATACTTTTATTAAATCGTTGAGATTTTCATTGTTTTTCTTCCTCTTCTTGGGCCTAACCACAGTTCGGGTTTGATTTTCACTTGTCCATATGACATTTAAAGGGGTTGGGTTGTCCTCAGTACCCTCATCATCATCATCATCATCACCATGATCAAGTTCTAATGTTCGAATGCTTGAACTAACGGAAGATGGTGCAACCTTAGACCTTTTAACATTTGAGCTAGCAGCCTTAACATGTTCGCCAGAAGCATATGTTGTGCGAAACAAACAAGTGCACAATTCAGGAAATAGCAGTGGAGCATTTTTCAAGGTTTTTACCAGTGGATGACCCTGCCAGTAACAAAGCATCTTAGAAAAATATGATTATCAAAGACTAAAAATATATAACAAGGTATACTAAAATCACCTTTGAAAAATCATCCCAATCTTGATTAGAAGGGTTGGAGGAGTTAGTTGCAGGGTCATAAGAATTGCATGTTTTGTTCTTTAAGTAGATCCAAGCTGAATATCGCGCCTTCAGATAATCGTATTGATTTTTCAATTGTTTTTGTGAAAGTTTCATGTGATGCGCATCCTCCATTTTGTTGATTAGTTTAGTCCATGATTCTTTCCGAAGACTGGCCCCATTTGTTCCCGCATCAAATTTTTCCTCAATACAACTTTCTAAGAAAAATTTTATAGCATCAGTTGACCACTTTGCCCGTGTATTCCCATATCCATTTACTAGACAAAATCAACAGTTCAAAGAGAGAACTATCTGGCAAGCCATAAAAAGAAATGTCAATACTCAATATTCCTTTTTCCAATGCTTTGCAATGTCAACATCTTAGGTATCTAAAACTGAAATTACGCATAGTATATATCTGCAAAGCTTAAAAGAAAAAAAAAATATTACAAGTTCCATGCCAAAGAAAACTGCGATTCCACACTTATTTAGCTAAATTTCATATAAATTAAATTAGATAGATTGGAAATAATTTAGTGTAAAATTCAGGTTAATTTAAAAACTAATGGAGAAACATAAACTATGTGGCACGGTTATTGTATCCCATTCCATAAATTAAAATGCAAGAATGGAGGCTTATGGTGATAATGAAGACAACAATGTGAACAGTGATGATGAACGCATAGACATGAAAGAACATGCTTCACAAACCAACAAGCACAGAGTTTATTGGTTTCTTTGAATTCTAAAAGAAATCAAGCTTCAGGTGTTCACAAATTTTGAGAAGTGAAAAGCCCATCAGTCTAATCCAGTTCTGATCTATTACTCATACTTTTTCTCATCGATGCTAACGCTAAGGCACTATATGACAAAAAAAAAAAGAAAAAAATTACAGGTATCATGAATGTTGTAACACCCGAGGAAAAACAAATTCAAATTGTTTTGAACTACGTCATGACTTGATCCCTTCACAGGGTACGTAGGCAGCTTGGAAGTCTAAATTCTAAGTTCAGTCATAAAATAAATCACAAATTAAATCACAAAATAAATCACAAATTAAATCACAAATAAATCACAAGATCAATCACAAAAACGTTAGGAGGATTTTGAACTAATTTAACTAGACTAATTAGGGCACGGAAATGTTACGAGCGTTAAGCCCGAACTCGTAACAAGTTTAAGGTAAAGATTTCGAACCGGAAACGACCCGAGGAGTCGAGCTAACACGTAGAGGGTAGAAAACCGATAGAGAAAAGAAGAAAAGACCCGACGAACCACGCGGACCGCCAAACCGGCCGGTCCGGCCGGCACGCTCTCGCCGCGCGCCGCCGCGCGGCCACCGCGCGGAAGGAGGCAATGCGTCCCAGGACTGGTCGCGCGTGCTCCGCGCGGGCAAAGCTCTACGTGCGCGTCACCACCGCGCCAGAGGTGCAGAAGGTGTAAACTTTCCTTACATGGCGATTTTCTTGCCTAAATTAACATTCCCTTCGATGGTAAATGGATCCCAGCAGTAGGGAAGGGCATAAGTTCGGTTTTGGGCGCCCCCTACCCATTAGTTTCAGAAAACAAACCCTAAACTCTCCCATCCTTCCTCTCCAAGCCAAAATCTCTTTGACTCCACTTTCCGGCGAGTATTCCGGCGACGACGAGGCAAACGGGACGAAGCCTCTGCTTCCTAGACCTTTGGTAAGTCATGGTATAGTGTTTAGTTCATCCATAAACCTTAAAAGCTCGAAATCTAACATCCTTTCTTTTACTACGATTTCACGTCGGGGGACGAACAAAAAGCGATCGGAGAAGTTGGTCGTTCGTCGCGACCTTAGGACATCCGAAAACCCCTTCCGACGACCCCACTCTCTGACTAAGTAAGTTAAGACCTTACTCTTCAATTTTTGTGGTTTATTGTCGGTTAAAACTTGAGATCTAGACACGTAATAAAAATCGGTTTTCAAAAACCCTATTTTCGTCCAATTTTTGAAAGTCGCCTAAAACCCAACCTTCGGAATTCAAACCGAAAACCTTTCAACATAGATTTTGTTCCTAAGACTCTAATCTACCTTGTGTCCAAATTTCAGCCATTGACATAAAGATTTGCTATCCCAAATCGCACAGTAAAGTTTTTGTGATAAAACCGAACGTTTGAATTCTGGACAGATGTATTGACTCGACTTGATGCATATTTTTCACCCGTTTTTAGATCGATTCAACTTTGCATTTCTAAACAAAAGTTGTAGATAATTGTGCCTAGATTATGCATATAAAATTTCATGAATTTTGTAGTTTATTTGATATGTCAAAACGGACGATTTTCAGAAACTGTTCTAAACCAACTTTGGAGTCCGCGCGTATGCAGCGTGTTGTGGTCGACTTTTGAACATCTAAAATTCATTATTTCCAAAATCTTAAAACATGAAAGTTGTTCATTAAGGTGTTGTGCACATCTTGTAAAAATTTCGGACCAATTGGCTTTGAAATGAATTTTTAATCGGCATCGCACATAACTGTGTCGGAATTAGTCTTTTGGACAGAAATCATCTTTTGCAAAGAACTCGAAATTTGACTCACTTCGAAACCTTATTTCCAAAAACTTAAAACATGAAAGTTGTTCGTAGTGTGTTTTTGAGCTACTGTGTAAATTTCAGAATTTTTAGTGTAAAGATGAATTTTTAATTAAGAAATGCGTAAACTGCGTCGAATCGGATTTTTCGAACTTGAGAAAACTCGAACTACGAAACACGATATCGAATATTTTGGTAACATTGAAATACGAACTTTCGAAAAATTCCGTTCACTAGGCTGAGCCGATCTTCATGCTATCATCATCTTTGAGACTGCCTCGTTAGTGGTCTCCTTACTATCTGAGATTGCCTCGTTAGTGATCTCGCGCGCTGTGTTATTTAGATCGCCTCGTTAGTGGTCCTACTATCTTTGAGACTGCCTCGTTAGTGGTCTCCTATTTATTTGGACTGCCTCGTTAGTGGTCCTACGTTTTGAGATTGCCTCGTTAGTGATCTCCCCGGTATGGTGTCCTCTTCTTAGTTTGCGGGATAAATATAAAAGACTTGTGTGAGTGTTTAATTATGCTTAAAGCCTATTTACCATGTTTTTAAATTATGCTTCTAAATTACGTTCTTAAGTTATGCTTTTAAATTACGCTTTAAAATTTAGTCCTTTAATTATGTATTTTCGTCTTCAATAAATTAATCATGTTCATCCGCTGCGAGTAAATTATGATGTTTAAATTAATGCATGAAAAGCGTAATCTTTAATTGAAACGCATGTAACCCTTAAATTGTTTAGTTAGGGATTAACTTACTCGGTATATTTTTATACTGATAAACCGTTGTCATTTTTCTTTTACAGAGTATGTCGAGTGACGCATGCACATGCACTTGGGGGGAAACATTTATGAACATATTTAATTTCTGCATCGTACTACTGTTTTACCGGGTCTGTTAAACCCGAGGTTTGGCCGTGTTGGCCGTGATTACTTTTCCGCTGCATTTACTCTATTTCGCGCATGATGATTATTACTTCCGTATTTTGAATTAAGTATTATTAATTTCCGGACTCAATATTGAAATGTTTTATTTTAAATCTTTTACGTACCCATAAGCCTTGCATTTCCTTAGTGAGCTCGGGAAGCCGTGTCTTGCTAGGGAGATGTGGCGGTGACATCCCGGCCTGGGTTATCAAATCCGGGTATTACAAATGTTCATTGGGTTCGATTAAAATAAAGAAAAACATATATTCTAAAAAATTCAGAGCATCGAGTCTTCCCAAAAATCCCCCGAATTCAGACTCATTTCCTTTTGTCGTGGCTTGCGAAGGCAACGGAAGGAATTCAACTAGAAACACAAACAGAATTGCAGAAACCCATACTAATCTCATCAACACATAATGTTTATTGTTTCCATTCCATAAACAAATAGAAACGCAGAGGGGTTTTGCTATTCCAGTCGATAAATGAATGCATTCCATTCAAAATTGTTAGGTCCTTTTTCTTGTCGAGATGTGTAACTTATTAAATCTGTTTGTTCAACAACACACGCTTCGAATACTATTAGTAGGTTAGTACTAAAATCAAGCACAGCGGAATAAAATGCGTGAAAGTAAAAATGAACAAACAGAAAGTTGTTGACCCAGTTCGGCCCAAGGCCTACGTCTGGGGATACCAATCCAGGAGAGTTCCACTAGATGTTCAAACACCGAGTTCGAACCCGAACATTAGTGAACTTGTCAATCTTTTACTCCAACATCCAAGCAGATAGTCGATGATACCAGAAAATCCCTTTCTGGTGAGAATACTCCCGATTCTGCTTCGACTTCTTGAAGAACCCCTCTCCAAGTTTCCCTTGAATGAGCCTGTAAAAGATCCTCCTCTTGATTCGTCAATATGATGCAAGTACCACTTGTTGACACACGAACTTGAGTGATACCCTTGATTGAAAGTGTCGGATTCAATCAAGGATCTTGAGATGCACGGGCTCCGTTCAATTCACTCAAGAAACAATAGTGTAGAACTATTGCAAGTCGATCTTCTTCACAGCAAATATGATTCACAAGTTCAGAGGTGAAGATGATCGAATGGATTCTCACTTTCAACCGTCCACACTTTTTCTCTCGAATTTTATGCTGGAAAAATGAATGAAATCATCAGCTTTCTCCAGGAAGGTGGCTATTAAAAGGAGGTGAGAATCTCGGCCTATGGAAGGTGTATAATATTACCAAGTGAGAAACCTTCCATAGCCAATATTTCCTTCAATAAGGAAATCCTCTTTCCAACTTGCAGCAACTCTATCCAGGGAAATCTTTATTTAGATATTGGGGAAAATCTTCTTACCAAAGATCATAATTATATCATCAGGAAAATATTCTCCACAAGCACGATTCCCAGGATAGGAAATATCATTTCCATAATGCTGCAACACAATCCCACGAAACTTGCAAGAATCCATTGGGGATCTTATCCAATCGCGTCAATGATCCTTTCCAAATATAGCACGGGCGACTGACAAGGGCTGGGGAACCGATCTAGAGTTCATGCATCGGTTTGTACACATTCAATCAAAAACAAGGTTCTAACAAAAATGGAAAAAAGGCCAAATATATCCCTTTTGTTTAAAAAAAAGCCAAATCTATCTTTTTTTATTTTATTACCGATTTTATCCTCTACATATGCTAATTATATCCGCAAATATCCTAAATTCACTAATCGTGGAATGGCTGCTGACGTGGCAATAAATTAACTTAAACTCTACACGCTGGATGGGATTTGAAGTGTCTCTCAATTAGGGCTGGGGAACAATACCGAGTATACCGCATACCGCACATACCGTATCGAAAAAAGAAATATCGAAATTTTCGGTATACCGTAATTTTCGGTATGGTATCATACTGAAAAAAATTCTCCGTACCGTATACCTTACCGAACTTTACGGTATGAAAATTTTCATACCGTTGCCGTATCGAACATTTCGGTATACCGATCTTCGGTATACCGAAAGTTTCGGTATGAAATATTTTCATACCGTTTCCATACCGACATTCCGGTAAGTTCGGTATATACCGCTATACCGAACATTCAGTACATACTGACATACCGTATCGCGGTATATACCGACATACCGAACATTCACTACATACCGACATACCGGTATTGCGGTATATACCGGCATACCGAACTTTCGCTATATACCAACATACCGATATTACGGTATATAACGGTATCGCGGTATATACCGATACCGTGGTATATACCAAAGTTCGGTACGGTAGCGATATACCACGGTATCAAAAAAAATTATACCGTTACCGTACCGAAATCTTACGGTACGGTATGATACCATACCGAAAATTACGGTATACCGAAAATTTCGATGATTTCGGTATTTTTTCGATACGGTATGTGCGGTATGCAATATATTCGGTATTTTTCCCCAGCTCTAATTGAGACACACTTCAAATTCGATCCAGCGTGTAGGGTTTAAGTTAATTTATTGCCACGTCAGCAGGCATTTCACGCAAGCTTGTTACGGCGCCCTGTTATGGCGCGGCGCCAATGAACCGCCATACTGCCATGGCGTTATGGCGCCCGCCATAGCGACAATAAGGCAGTAAATAGGTAAAAAAAAATATAAAATTATATATATAATTACGCAATTCTATATTTAAACTACATGCCATATAGTTCAAAATTCTAAACCCAAAAAATAATTAAATGTCAAATAATGCACGCATAGTTCCAAAAAACAAAAGCAAAAGTAGCATCAAAAACAAAATAAAGGTCAGTCATCAAATAAATCAAGGCCCCCAGGGGTATTCTCCAAGTTATTGCCATCCATTGTTGTATTCTCTCTTTCTTCATCTTCATCATCTACATCTTCATCATCATTTGGAAATGGTTCCAAATCCTCGTCCTCCTCATCCTCATCCACCAACATTGACTCCGAATGACTACTGCCACGACCCCTCCTAGAATAGCTTTTGAAAGAACTTGAATTTCTTCTAGTTCTCCCCTCAAGATTTTGTGATGCTCCAATTGCTTCATCAACTTGTTCCCATAAGAGATCGTCCCCATCATGTACTCCTCCACTGCTTGAATTATAAACCCATTCATTGTCCCATTGAAATTCTTCTAGGACCAATGGGTTAAAATTCTTGCCTTCCTCCCGCCTTTTCTGGAATCTAGTTGTGATCTTTCGGTTGTATTGAACGTAAACCAAGTCATTCAATCTTTCACGCTCCAACCGATTTCTTCTTTTGGTGTGGATCTAAGAAAAAAAAATATTTTAAATTTAGAAATATAAAGTTTATCTAATATATAATAAAACCTATTTAGTATTTAGTTACTTACAAATTCAAATGTACTCCAATTACGCTCACAACCAGAAGATGAGCAACACAGGCCTAGAATACGTAAGGCAAATGATAGGAGCTCGGGATGAAGAACACCATAAGCAGTCCACCAATCAATTACAATAAAAATAATGAACCAAAATTTAGTTAGAAATATTTAATAATAATAATAATAATAATAATAATAATAATAATAATAGAAAGTAGTAACTAGTAGCACTTACGAGGGCTCTTTGTTTTACGTGCATTGATGACCATTTGCTTTCCAAAACTTCCCCGCACATTATCATAATCATCAACTTGATCACTTATTTTGGATAGCAAAACATAGTCTGGAATCATTTTCTCAAGTACATCATTAAACATAGCTCGTTGCTTACGAGCATATGTTAGATCACTATCCTTCAATTCAAAGTACTTGGAGGGGTTTAAGAATAGTGCAGCCCCATACAACCTCACCTCCATTTGATCCACCCACCACCTCTCAACTATTTGCATTACCTTCCCCAGCAACATTGCTTTATTAGCTAAAGATTCATTGATTTTTTGTTTTGCCATATTCATAACCATTGCAAGTTCAGGCATCGCTGCCTTTTCATCACCATCCACTATCCTCAAGACAACAAGAAGTGGAGTAGATACCCTTATCAAATCCTCAACACCATTCCAAAAGCGAGCAGAAAACACAATGTCATAAACTTTTTTCCCTGCTTCTGTACTAGACAACTTTGATTTGGACCAATCATCAATTGCAAACAAACTCCTTAAGGCATCTCTATGTCGGTACAAGCTTTGCAAAGTGAGGAAAGCAGTGGCAAAACGTGTGGCCCCCGGTCTCACAAGATCTCTACCTCCCAACTTCTCCCTCATTGCATTCAAAAGTCTTCCATGCCTATATATGAAAGTAGTCAAACGCCAACCACTCTCAATCTTAGGCTTAAATTCTGCCATTTTTCCAATATCCTCTAGAATTAAATCAAGGCAGTGCGCAGCACATGGCGTCCAAAATAATGTGGGTATGCGCTCCTCCAATAACTTCCTCGCTGCTTTAAAATTGGCTCCATTATCTGTCACTACTTGGACAACATATTCCTTGCCAATCTTCTCAATTCTCTGTTCTAGTAAATCTGCTAACATCAGAGAATCTTGAACCTCGCTCGAAGCATCAACAGACTCCAAGAAGAAAGTGCCTTCCGGACTATTCACAAGAAAATTGATCAAATGCTTGTTTCTTCTGTCACTCCACCCATCAAACATGAGTGTGCATCCATATACCTTCCAAGCTTTGACATGTCGTTCTTTTAATTTATCTGTCGCTGTCACTGATTCCTTGAGAAGAGGCACACGCAATTCATGATAGCTAGGGGGTCTTATCCCCGGGCCCAATTGCCCCATCGATTCCATCATTATCTCATAGCTCCTAGAGTTTGCAGCATTAAAAGGGATGCCATTTTCGTAAAAGAAGTCAGCAATGTGATTATACGTTCTATGAATCTCTTCTTTGGTCCTAGTACAAGCTTCAAGGGTTTTTTGCTTGTACCCACTGGAGTGCCTTTCTTCAACCACTTCCTCAGGAGTTTTTCTTATCATATTAACAACTGTTTTACTTTGTTTCCCTGACTTTGGTTGCACTACTGCAAACTTCTTCATAGATTGAGTTTGGGAGAACTTTCTTTTGCTTGCAGTTCCCGAACTTGGTTGAGGATTAGCTGCTGCATTCGTTTGAGTAGGATCTTCATCATCATCACCATCTAAATCCAAATCTATGCGGGTGGATGCTCTGTTCTTCATCTTTTGTTGTAGAAACTCGTGGAGCTCTTTGGTAATCTCTGTTGTTGTTTTCGGGCATTTCGCAACATCTCCAAAACCTCCAATCAAGTGTTGTTTCAATCTTTTGATTCCAGAATGCATCTGCTTTCCACATAGAGAGCATTCTACCAAATCATGGTCTGCCAAGTCTGGCCAAAACCCGTACTTCCAACCCGGATCATTCGATTTTGCCTTTCTTTTGGGATCCTTTGAAGGATCATAACTTCCAGGTGCTTCAGCCATGTGACTGTAAAGTAAATTAGTAATTACAACTCATACCATTCCAACAATAAAGATTAATAAACCAAACTATTTAAAAAAACCCTATTACAATAATTATGTATTTCAAAATAAATTAAAAATTAAAAATCAAAACTAAACCAAAGAATATTTTATTGAATAATATATAATATATTAATATAAGTATAACTATAAATCTTGAAAGTGGTAGAAAAAGTTTACAACTTTACAGCTAGCAAAGCAACAGTAGTACAGTACTCTACTACTCTATATAGCAAAGCAACAGTAATTTATATAATAGTATAATACTCCACAAAGTCTACAACTTTCATATATAATAGTTTAATACTCCATTAAAATCCACAGTTTACACCGTTTCATAAAAAGCCACATTCAGGAAAGAACAAACCTTACCTTGTGATTGCGACTTCAGACTTGCGAACAGACAGCGAGCGGCCGGAACAGGAGATTTGATCACACAGCAGCGAGCGGCCGGACAGACAGCAGCGGGCGGCAGCCGGATAGACAGCAGCGAGCGGCGGCCGGCGGGATGGGCAGTGAGCAGAGTAGTCGGTAGCGTGAGGGGAGGCAGCGTGAGGGAGAGGAAAGGTCGGAACAGAATGATCAATATCAACCGCTTGAAGCCTTCAACTAAACAGGTGAAGGGTTTCGATTTTTGGTAGGGCTTTTTTTTTAAACTTTGGATCGGGTCAGGATTAGTTGGACAAACCCGTCCCAACCCCACCTCGTTTGGCGTCGCCATGGCGTCCATGGCGTGATTTTCACCGCCGGGCGCCGCCGCAGCGACGCCATCCCGCCATATGGCGAGGAACGTTCACCGCCATGTCGCCGTGGCGTCGCCGTCGCCATGGCGTCCATGGCGTGATTTTCACCGCCGGGCGCCGCCGCAGCGACGCCATCCCGCCATATGGCGAGGAACGTTCACCGCCATGTCGCCGTGGCGTCGCCACGGCGACGCCATGTCGACGCCGTGACAACCCTGATTCCACGATTAGTGAATTTAGTTCCGGATATAATTAGCATATGTAGAGGATAAATTCGGTAATAAAATAGAAAAATGATAGATTTGGCTTTTTTTTAAACAAAAAGGATATATTTGGCCTTTTTTTCCTAACAAAAATCATCAATCCACTAAAAGAGAAATCCTCAAACACGTAGTCACACATTCAGAGTTAAAATTGAAAAACTAGGAGACGTACCTGTGGAGACGAAAACGATGAAGACAGACAATGGATGGACAGTGGACAGATGCACGCGAACAGAAGAACTGTACGTTCAAGACAGCCGGACGATGATCAACTCCCTTGGAGAGTCAGACGAAAAGGTTTCGTCGACGGTGTAGAACCACATTCGGGAGATTTGAAGTTGAAGAACGTGGGAAAGAGACTATGGAGTATACTAGTATTGTTCAAAGGCAGTAACTGAATTGGGATTTTTGTGCGGGAAATTTTAGGGTTAGGGGTGGATGAAAATCTATAAAATAGAAGTAATCTATATATATATATTAAAGCATTAGTGAACAACCTATTCTAAATTTAATGTGGTGTCTCCATTTACAATTTCTAATTTTTATAGAGTTTTGCATTTTTAGTTTATTAATTTTGATTTTCGCATTTATTTATTTATTTATTAAAGATTTTCAGTTTTTGAAATATATGAAATTTCCATTTTATATGGAATTCTCATAATCTTCACTTTTAGATATATTTGAAAGATTTAAAATTTAAAATTTGTAACTTTTATTTATCTATTTATTTTGCATTTTTAAATTTGCTAATGTTAGATTTTCGCGTTTATTTATGTATTTATTCATTAGAAATTTATTCACTTTTAAAAAGATTTGAAAGATAAAATTTTATATTTTATCTATTTTATATTTTATTATTCAGCATTTCATTCTAGATTTTATTGTTACGTTTATTATTTATTTATAGATTTTGAGTTTTTTACACCATAAGATTATTGAGACGAGGTTCTGTACTGGCAACTAATAATTATATTTCGTTTATGTTTCAATATGATGATCGTATTGTAATGCCGATAATTTTGTGTAGGTTTAGTCACAATTTTGGTTATATTTTTTGTGGTGTAATAAATGATGTAATCAAAATGTACATTGCACATCATGTTTATTTATTCATATTAAAAATATATTAAGGTGTATATGGAATTTATTCATTTATTTATTCATATTAAAATGTAATAAATGATGTAATCAAAATATATTTAGTTTTAAAAGATATTTGATTTGTAATTTATATGGAATTCGTAGTGTATATATGAAATTTATATTATTAAAAGATACATTAATGAATATATAGAAAATATTTGTACATATATTAATTAATGTATAGATAGGCCATATTTTTTACAAAAATATGTCACTTCTCCTAAAATTAATATACAATTATATAGTTGCTAATTTTTAAAAAATATATTTTATAATTATATCATTCTAATTATATATAAAAATATACTAAATAGTATAAATCTTATTTATATTTTATTATATTAAAAATAATACGGAGTATAAAAAATTATACTTCCTCCTTCCCGATAAAACCTTCTCAAAACTTTTAGGCACGGTATTTTATGTGGGATAGTTAATATTTAATGTAAGGGTAGATTAGTAAAGTGGTGGTAAATTATGAATTTATGTGATGTGATTGTAATGAGTTTTGAATTTTTAATTGATTTATTTATGTGTGATATGATAGTTGTGTGTTTAAAATTTTAATATATTTATTTATTACTGTGATATGATTGGAGTAGGTTTGTAGTTAATTATTTCCAAAAATGGAATTAGACAATTGGAATGGGACGGACCAAAGACGAAAGTGGGACAGAATTAATGGGACGGAGGGAGTAATTTTTAAGAGAATTTTGAAAATTCATATTGTAACACCCCGGTTTTGGTAACCCAGGCCGGGATGCCACCGCCACACCTCCCTAGCAAGACACGGTTTCTCCGAGCTCACTAAAGAGATGCAAGGCTATGGTTTTTCAGAATTTAAAATATTCAAACAGCCCATTCATATATAATTTAAATATAATACATCAAAGTTGCAGCGGAAATATAAGTTGTGCAGCGGAAATAAAGTATAAGGGCCGACATGGCCAAAACACGGGTTAAACAGTCTCGTTCATGCAAGTCGTAATTAATTGCAGGGATTTAAAATAGAGATTCCCCAAATGTTCCCATGTATGCATATGACGATGCGTATTCTTCGTACTCTGTAAGAAAAAGAGGATAAATGGTTTGGGTCAGCAAAAACGCGCTGAGTAAGTTAACACATAGCATGGGTTAGGGGTTTCAAAGCCTTTAATTAAATTAAATAAAAAAAATGTTTGTAGGTAATACCCAATTTAAGTTAATCATCCACTATAAATAAATGGCATGATTTAAAATAAGGATTTCCACGTGATCATAATTCAACTTGTATAGTAAAATGATTTGCAAGGCATAAATACTTAAAAATATTAAATCTTTTATTTTCCCGTTACGTAACCATTTCTCAATATTTTTCGTTTCTTTTATAGTCACACTCGTCCGTATAGGCACGATGCGAAGAGCTAGAGGGGCACTCTATCGAGCACTCACCCCCTACGTCGATCACTCTCGACCGTTTTGGCACGAAGTGAAAAGCTAGAGGGGCACTCTATCGAGCACTCACCCTCTACATAACATAGGTCACACTCGTCCGTATAGGCACGATGCGAAGAGCTAGAGGGGCACTCTATCGAGCACTCACCCCCTACGTCGATCACTCTCGGCCGTTTTGGCACGAAGTGAAAAGCTAGAGGGGCACTCTATCGAGCACTCACCCTCTACATAGGTCACACTCGTCCGTATAGGCACGATGCGAAGAGCTAGAGGGGCACTCTATCGAGCACTCACCCTCTACGTCGATTAAGTATCTCATGTGTTTTAATTTAGTGTAACGGGATTTTCAAAAGTATAGATATATCGTAATTCCAACGTCTCGATCGTTTGTTTAGAAATTTCAAAATCTCACAAGTTTAAAACCGATCGATGTCACAGTTTGCGCCTTTTTGGTTTAAAAATCCATTTCTTAGGCGATTGATCTGAAATTTGTACAGCATCTCAAAATCATCCCAATGAACAACTTTTGTGTTTTAAGTTTTTCGGAAAAATGATGGGAAGCATGTCAAAAATCGAGTTTTCTACACAAACAAAAAGCTGTCAGGATTCAGATTCGACAACGTTAAAAGATTCGACTTTTTAACATACCAAATGAACTTCAAAAATTCTGAAATTGTACAGACACATACTAGACATGATTTCCAACAACTTTTATTTAGATCACAAAGATTGGTTCGGACTATAAATGATAGGAATAAGCTCATCAAGATCGGTTATGAAATCTGTCAAGGTTCCTGACATCGGTTCTAACGCAGATTGGATCGGCTCAGGTTCGGAGGCTCAAATCTCAACGAAAAATTCTAAAAACTTACAGTAATGTTCTAAACTCATAGATCTACAATTCTTATATTCAACACCAATCCTAGATCGGCTTAGATCCATGGTCAAAATAACCAACAAGATTGAGAGTGAAATCTGCCAAAGTTCTAAGATCCAGATTTAATACTCTTCGGTTTTGGGTTGGTTTCAGGTTTCAAAACATCATGAAAAATTCTAAAATTTTTACAGAAGCTAGATCTAAGTCTTAGGAACACTTTTCATGTTTTGAGTTTTTTTGTTTGAGCAGCTTTAGAGGTTCGAAAAATTCATACGAAAACGCTGCGTTGAGGGTTTCTCTTGTTGACAGATTTTAGAGTTTCTAAGACTCTATGTTTGGTTGCATTTTAAGTCACCAAAAACCATAGTAAGGTTAACTTACAGTGGGGATAATGTCTAGGAAGTCACGGGGTCGTCCGGAATCCACGGGATGTCACGAACGAATCTCTTCCACCCGATTTATTCTTCCTTTGGCTCCGATTTGTGTTTAAATATGAAGATTCGTAAGTTAGGATGATGGTTATGATCTTAAAACAATAAGGAAACTTGATTCACATCTTACCAACAATCCAAAGCTTGCAATCCTTGATCTACACACTTCCTCGGTCGGATTTGGTTGCCGGAAAGTCGCCGGAAGTTCGCCGGAAAGTCGTCGGAAGGTATTTTGGCTTTGGGAGAGTTTTGGGGGTGAAGAGAGGATGGGAATGGCTGAAATGGGGTGTTGGGGGATGTATTTTGGCCATAAATGGGGGCAAGATCCGACAAGTGATCGGCTGCTACAGTACCCGCACGTGCTACAGTAGTGCTACAGTAATGCTTTTGGTTGAAATTCTTGTAGATCGGCTTGGAATTTGTGTTAAATCCTTGCTTGGGAGTTGCAAATCAGTTTTGGAAGTTAAGGTAATGCTTTTGGTTGAGTAATTTCAGTTTTTGAGCTTCCAATCGGTTCATGATGAAGGAATCATGTTCTTGGATGAAATTTTTGATGATTTGGTTGATTTTCTTGTTATGTAGCTTGGTATTGGTGTTTGGAGGAGTTGGGGAGCTGTATTGGAAGAGTTTGGACCACCTCAATACCAGGCAAGGGTAGAGATAGGCCTAAATGGGGGCATAATCGGTGGAATGGCCGGAAATCGCCATTTCCATCATTTCTGATGTGTCGGCGCGCTCTTGGCGCGCCCTTTAGCCAAAAAGCGCGTGGGCAGCGCGTGAGAAGAACGTCAACGACGTCCTTGTCAGGACGGCGCGCAGTTGGCGCGCCTTTCCCACGAAAACCGCGCGGGTAGCGCGCGAAAACACGAACCACGACGAACCTCAACCCGGCGCGCTGTTGGCGCGGGTTTTACACGAAAACCGCGCCGGGTGCGCGCGGGCTCCCCTGCCCGCGCGATTCGTTCGCTCGTTTTCCGATTCTTCGTCCTTCGTGTTTCCTTAGTTCTTCTTATGCTTCTAGCATGCCATAACTATCATTATGCTCACAATCTTTGAACCTAGTTGCGATTAGCGGTGATCTACTATGCCTTAGTTGAGATCGAGTCTTGTTTCGCTTCTATGTTGATGTGAGTGTTGGTGCCGATATGTGGGGCTTGGCACACCCTTGACACTTAACTCGCGATGAGTTGTTTATTTTGTCATGACACGTAATTTACGTATTGACATGTGTGGAATTGAATCTGATTATGTGTTGGTGCCGATATGTGGGGCTTGGCACACCCTTGATACTTAACTCGCGATGAGTTGTTGATGCCGATACGTGGGACTTGGCACACCCCGGATTATACTTAACTCGAGATGAGTGATTGAATTGAGTCTGAATATGCGTTGATTTACGTATGAACATGTGATTGAATTGAATCTTCATATCGGTGATGATATCTGAATATCTGTGATGATATGTGAATATCTGTAATGATATGTAATATCTGTGATGATATCTGAATATCGGTGATGATATGTGAATATCTGTGATGATATGTGAATATCTGTAATGATATGTGATATCTGTGATGATATCTGAATATCTGTGATGATATGTTGGTGAATCAAATAATGCTACGCGGGTAAGATACGCTATGCTTACATTCGGTATCCGATGGGGCATAGTAGTATCTTTCCCGGGGCATTGAGACTGAAAAGGATTTATATCCTAGTCTGTATTTGGCTAGAAAGGGCTCATGACCCTTAGCCTGACCCGCTTGCCGTAAGCCACGATCTCAGCTGTTAGTGTCCGCGGCGGGGGCACTGTGGGTATGTCTCTCGACCATTAAGGGGTGTGGACCCTTATATGGGAGGGAATACCGACCATGGTACCTAGGTGCGCGCTAGGCATGCTTATGTGTTGCATTTAGGGTAGATAGACATTCTAGGTCATAACATTTCATCTCATCATCCATCATTCATCTTATTTGCAGTGGTTGAAGCACCGGTATGGGACGGTGTGATGTTTACTTATTTGCACTGTTTAATTTTTATGTTATGCCTAACAAATGTTTAAAAACGTAATATATCTCCACCTATATGTATAAATATATTTCTAGGGAATCAAGTTAATTCTTGTTTCCCCTTATGCCGATTCTTCTACTCTTGCTCAGTACCTTGTACTGACCCTTGCTATGTTTTTATGTATAGATATTCCCGGGGAGGACGCAGAGCCTGAGCACGATGTGGGGTTTGGGGATGAGTGATCTACCTAGAGATGCATTAGCATGTTGTGGACTTATGTGCTTGTCTTGAATAATATGCTATGACTCTATTACCTTGTCTCGTACTGCTTGTGGTACCGATCGGTACAATATGTTCTGTCTTGAGTTTTACTTGACATCTCTGACAGGTTGAGATGAGACAGTTATGTCGACTGTTATGTCGCATGAATAAGGCTTGTAAGCCGGACGTCTGTTATGATGTGAGGTTTCCTTTCTGGATTTGTATTATGATTCATTGGCTTCCTGTTTACTTGGCTACGTGTTATTGATCTTAAATTGATTGGCCAACAGTTTAAGAGAGGTAACACGGCAGTGACGTCACAGAAATTTGGTTTTAAATTTTTGGGGCGTTACACTAAGAGTTAGGGTCCTTTGTTTACTTGGGATACAAACTATCCGGGTTTCAAAAATAAATGCTTATGCATTCTTACGGGGTATTACACATATTCTATATATAATTGGTTTAGAGTAAATTAGTTGTTTTCGTAAAGCATATTATAAATAAAATAATCGGGTGTATAAAGAGTTATGGGATACGAATAGATCCATCAATAAATAAAGAAGGATTTTGTATTCTGGATGTTGGATTCCACTAGAATGTGACGATAATTTTACCTGCAAAAAACTTATCCCAAAAAATTATTTGAACTCTCTTCCCATTAAAACAAAGCCATTATTTGGATAAAAAATTTTGATTGGTGGAATGAATATTAGCCCGTCTGAATTAACCAAAATCCTCATTCGATTTCAATGAAAAAAGTCACACTCGCATTTTTGTTTTACTATGACTATAAAAAAAAACTCAATGTCATCAATCTTTAAAGAATGTGGACTCTATCTTAAAAAGTCGGTTTTTACCCATGTTAGTGATTCGTTGCAAATTTGCAATATATCGTGTCACTAGAAAGATGGGATTCCAAGTATTAATATGTAATTAAGATGAATTAACCCAAGATACTATAAGAAATGTTGTTAACAATGAAAATTATATATGATAGAAAATTGCATTCATGTAGGTGATGGTAATTTGTAAATCTGGTATTGATCTTGGAGGTGTACAATTAGATGTGACATTCAGATGATAATTTTATAAACTATACGGGAGATCCTATAGCAACAATTGTTGAGAGTACTTATACACATATAAACTGCACCACTTCAAATCAATATGTTTTTATTGATATTGCTATACTAATCCCTATTAATGAGATTGTTAAAATAATTACGATTAGATCATGGAATGTATGTCCGCAAATGAGAATGTATATATATTAGTTCCTAACAATATTTGTCAAGAGGATGAAAGCATAGATAATGCCAATGAATTATATTCACTGAAATATCTAAACACGATCAATTATTCTGGATTACCGAATCAGAAATATAGTTGAATTAGGGTTGCATAGTCATGCTTATTAAGAATATAGATCTATCAAATAAAGTATGCAATGTAAATATGTTGATAATAACCAAGATGCGGAATCATATTATTGAGGTTAAACTAATTTT
Organism: Hygrophila difformis; assembly: GCA_030278955.1. Classification (NCBI taxonomy): domain Eukaryota; kingdom Viridiplantae; phylum Streptophyta; class Magnoliopsida; order Lamiales; family Acanthaceae; genus Hygrophila; species Hygrophila difformis. Next base: position 36,028,969 of record JAOANR010000005.1, on the reverse strand, counting down.
TAGGAAACTATGAAAGTAAAAAATTCTTGATTGGTAGAACGATTATGAGCCTATCCGATTTAACCATTTTCCATTTGATTTTAGATGAGAAAATTTCAACTTGTAGTTTGTTTTGCTATGATTATAAACAAAATTCAATGCTAATCTTTAAAGAATGTTTGACTTTATCTTCCAAAACCAGTTTTTAGCTTTGAACAGTTATGTTGCAATATTTCGTGTCACTAGCAAGATGTGGCTCAAAGTATTAATATGCAATTAAGAATGATTAACTTAAGATATCATAAGAAATGTTGTTTACAATAAAGTTTATATATGACAGAAAATTTGTAAAATGGATACTCGATGTAGGTGATGGTAAGGTCGGTATTGATTTTGAAGATCTACAATCAGATGTGACATTTCCGTATGATATTCTCATAAATTATACGGGTGATCCTATAGCGACAATTTTTAAGAGTACATATACAAATATGAACTGCACCACTTGAAATTCAGACATATTAAAGATAGTACTATATTAGCCCATACCAATGAGATTTTCAGGAATGAAATTTTTGTGAGGGAATTTTTCATATTATACTTAATACTTATATTTATATTTTATTTTATTTTAGTTTAAATTTCAAATTAAATAAAATATTATTTTAATAATTATTTTTATTGATTTGTTAGGTTTGTACCGGATAAGCCACATAAGGGTTTAGGGATTATGCTGTAATAGTACAATTTTATGTTTAATGAAACAACTCTTTCCTCAAAAAAAAAAGCCACATAAGCTAAAGAAAACAGTATAATATAATTTCTTAGAGGGTTTTGTTTGTGTGTTTTGGGATAGATTATCTGATTATTGCGTTTGCAAAATGCAAATAATCAGTTAATCATATTTGTGTACTAACTTATAATAATCTATTATTTGCGTTATGAGGGAATGAAAAACTATTTTCTTGCGGCTACATTTTGGTGCTGCAAGAAAATTGCGTTTAGCCAGAAATATATTTTACTATATCCAAACACTTTTTATTGATTATCTTATTATTGCAATTTGAAACAGCATAAGCCGATCCAAACAATTAATTTTCTACAACACGTTTTGTTAATTATCTGATTATCTATTTCCTAAATGCTACAATACTTTTTAAAACGCATATCCAAATACCCTCTTAGTTAGTTTTAAAAATAGTTAAATTATATTATTATATACATCATCTTTCAAATAGATATAAAATCATTACATATTTTTCATTACTCAAAATATAATTTTTTATTATTTTATAAAGTATAAGTATATATATTATATAAAATATATAATTATGCCCGTCGAATCTCGACGGGTTGCTTACTAGTTGTGAATAATTTTCTACTGCCCATAAGTAAATATTCCGTATTATTTACTTCAAGTATCTATATAATAAATTCTGAATATTTGTTGGCATGTGCAGACTCTATTGCCCTTATTCAATATAACTGATTCTTTTTAATCTTTAGGGTTTTATCGGTAATTATACCACCATTTTATAATCAATGGCTACAATTAATCCACGTCATTGCTGATTAATCGCTGACTAATTCCAACTCACCATCCACGTCATCAATATCTATATATAGAAAATAAATCTGTCCATTAATATAATAAAATTTTGAGAAAATCTTCTTATATATCTTAAAAGATATAAATTTTTATGACATTTAAAAGATATAAATCTATCTATATAATAAATCTTGAATACTTTTTGGCCTGTGCAGATTCTATTGCCCTTATTCAATATAACTGATTCTTTTTAATCTTTAGGGTTTTATCAGTAATTATACCATCATTTTATAATCAATGGCTACAATTAATCCACGTCATCAATATCTACATATAGAAAATAAATCTTTCTATTAAAATAATAAAATCTTGAGAAAATCTTCTTATATATCTTAAAAGATATAAATTTTTATGACACTTAAAAGATATAAATTGATTAAAACTATATGGAGTAATATAAATTATTTATTTGTATATATTTAAAGAAATATTATTCTAATATTATTAAATAAATTTAATTTTGGTTATATCAACATAATAAGGAATATAATAACCATATTTTAAATAAAAAGAACATCAATAAAAATATATATTGAAACTAGATCATTAAAATCTTAATCAATTATAAAAAAATTTAATCAAATTTTAGTCATGAGTTGTAACGCCCCGAAAATTTAAAACCATTTTCGTGACGCCATCGCCATATTAACTATTCTAAACTGTTAATCACTCAGCTTAGATAGTCAATACGAAGCTAGGTATAAATACAAACCTGTATCACACTCAAATAAATGCCAACAAAGCAGTATATAACCCCATGAACAATACATGATATATCCGGGCGACAAGCCCTGAAATAACATAATGACATGGTCGCACATCCAATACCAGGAATGACCAATAAGTAAATCATATGTGACAACCGCTCACATTTAAGGAATAACATATATTTTCATCAAAGGTCAGGCAAGAGCATATAATATTTATTCTAAACAATAAATATAATGGATGCAGCCTAGCTAGTTCGCTCAACCCGTACCCCAACATCGTGTTCTGCGCCATCCGTAGGAAGATCTATAAAACAGATAACCGCAACAAGGTGTCAGTACATCGTACTGGCAAGGAATAGATATAGCTGGAAACGGGGCACACTAATGATAACACTATACTATATAAATAATAATAACAATAATAATAACAATAATGATAACAATAATTAAGGACATAAAATAAATACAGAAAGTAAACATCACACCGTCCCATACCGGTGCTTCAACCACTGCAGATAAAATGAATGATGGATGATGAGATGATATGTTATGACCTAAAATGTCTATCTACCCTAAATGCAACACATAAGCATGTCTAGCGTGCACCTAGGTACCATGGTCGGTATTCCCCCCCATATAAGGGTCCACTCCCCTTAATGGTCGGGAGACATACCCACAGTGCCCCCGCCGCGGACACTAACAGCTGAGATCGTGGCTTACGGCAAGCGGGTCAGGCTAAGGGTCATGAGCCCTTTCTAGCCAAATACAGACTAGGATATAAATCCTTTTCAGTTTCAATGCCCAGGGTAAGATACTGGCTATGCCCAATCGGATACCGACTCGTAAGCATAGAGTATCCTACCCTCGTAGCATAATTTTTGATTCACCAACATATCATCACAGATATTCAGATTCAATTCAATCACATGTCCATACGTAAATCAACGCATCAGGACAAAATAAACAACTCATCGCGAGTTAAGTATAATCAGGGGTGTGCCAAGTCCCACATATCGGCACCAACAACTCATCGCGAGTTAAGTATAATCAGGGGTGTGCCAAGTCCCACATATCGGCACCAACAACTCATAACATCAAAATAGAAGCAACGCAAGATTCCATCCTAAACTAAGGCATGGTAGATCTTCTCTAATTGCAACTAAGTTCCAGGTTATGAGCATAATCATCAGTGAGATATTCGCAAGCAGTTCTAGCCTAATTCTAAGGCATCCTCATTATACGCAGGGAATCCGTACACACGAGAGTTCCCAATACTAAGGCAACATAGACTATACTAGTCTATTCCTAACCCCGATCTAATTCGCTATTCTAAACCTTGCCTTTATTATAAATCTTCAAGCTCCCTTTGTACAACTTCAACTTTCACGTGGCTTCAATACAAGTCCACACTCGTTCCCTGTACAATAATATCATCATAAGAATTAAAATAATTTAACAATACCAATTTTCATCATCTCCTCTTATCTCCAACACCAACAACCACCTCCAATCCCCTTTTTATAATCCCTCCAAATCAACCACCCAACACTTCCAATTCTATGTTTATCAACATAGAATTGACTAATATTGAATAACCCAACAACTCAACATATTCATTTGATAAAAATAACAATAACCAAGAATCACAATCCTCAAAAACCAACTAGCACAATTCCTTCTCCAATTACAAAACTCATCAACATCTTTAGTATCAAGTTCCCAAATATTAACATAATCAAATAACTCCATTTAAGCCTTTAAACCAAGCATGCATTTCCAAATTCTAAAACAAAATCCAACTACTTAATTAATCACAATACAATATATCCAATTTATTCAAAATCCAAGAATGCCAACAATACCAATTTCAAATAACCATTCATAAACTCATAAGCATAATCCCGCAAAACCATTACAACTAACTCACTATTTATTAAACATAATATTAGCAAGTAGCACATTTTCCACACTAGATAAAGCTTTCAACACTATAACAAATTTAACAATTTCACATATAATTCCATTTAATACTTGATTTTCAAATCTTTATACTCCACTAAGTATTCAACCTATTCATAGAACACTTAAAAACAATAAAATCCCTTCAAGTTACACATTTTGAATGCATAAGAAAAATTAAGCAATTACAACATGCTCACCAAGCCAATTTACCCACTAGGCAACCAATACTTTATCCAACCTTGACATATAAGGATCAAATTTATTAACTCAAGAATCCCCAACAAGTTACCACAATCCATCATTCTAATCAATTGGAATACTAACAATATTACGAAATCCCCAAATTCACAATCTATCACAAATCTCAATTTCATCAATTTACCAATCTAATCCCCAAAACCATGTAACTTCTACAATTTATTATTTAAGCAATAATCAATAATTAAAATGCATTTCTAATACTCAAATCTACAATTTAGAAAAAGAAATCAACCAAAATACCAAGAACACAAAATAAGAAAACACCCAAATCCACCGCACCATGACTGTCGGCCACCACCACCTCTGCCAACATCACCGCCACCACGACACCAGCACAACCACCACCTGGCCGCCGGCGACACGCCGGCGGCGACCGCCAGCAGCAGCGGCAAAATCGCCGCTGCACAGCAGCAGCAGCAGCTGCTGCTGCCCCTCCGGCGTCGCGCCACCGCGGCGCCACCACCTCGCCATCCTCGTCTCCTCCAACTTCGGCGCCACCTCCTGCTCCGGCGCAGCCCCCAGCCACCGGCGAAAGGCCGGCGGCCGTCAACAGGAGCAGCGCGCTGCTCTTCCGAGCAGCAGCTCGCCTCCCGGCGAGCTCCCCATCTCATCTCCGCCACGCCGACGCCTCATCCTTCTTCCTCCGGTGGACAGTCGGTTCCTCCAAGAAATGGAGTCCGATGCTTCCACAAATTCCCCAATTAGTGTGGAAAAGAAAAGAGAAAGAAGAGGAAGTCCATACCTTCACAAGAACATGGATTTGGAGCTCCGATTCTCATCTCAATCGCCCAACTAGTTGCTCTCTTCTTCACCATCGAGATCCCCTTTTGTGTGAGCCCTAATTTCCACTCTCCATTTTGACGGGAAAGAGCAATTGAGGAGAATGCCCAATTTCTCCAACACCCGATTCAATTAAAGGAGTTAGAAGGTGGGCCGGGCTTGGTTTCTGGGTTGGGTCTTGGCCATGGAGTGGGCTTGGGCTTCCATTTCATTCTCTTAATCCATTTACCCATTACCAATTTCTTGAATGTACTGGGCTCTTGAATTAATTATACATTCACTCAATTTAATCATTTATGCCCATTTGACTAACTAATCACAATTAAATTAATTTAATCATGAATTAATTATTCGGGATGTTACATGAGTTTTGTATATTGGGTCTAATTTTGAAACTTGATCTCATAAATATAGTTTTGATAAATAAAATAATACTGTATTTTAATAGTGTTAGTATTTTAATATATTAATTATTTTAAATATTTAATATGTTTTACTGTATAAAGGAAACTAAGTATTACTGTATTAAAAAAGATATAGTGTTAGTATTTTAATATATTAAATTATCTATATCTACCTATATATATAAATCTTAAATATTTTTTAATTTGTACAGACTATATTATCTTTTTCAACGTCAATTCATCATTTCTAAGGTGTAATCAGTTAATTGATTCTAAAAATATTGATTAATATAAAATTACTCATCACCTAAAAAATTTCATATCATTTTAAACAAATTCTACATCTTTTTTTAAAGGAAAAAAATAAAGAAAATGAAAAAACAAAAAAAATATTATAGTTCAATTATCAACATAATATCCTTAATTGTTAACTATTTCGATATAAAATAAAAATGTATATGAAAGTCTGAGTAAATTGTTATACAAATTTTTTTATAAATAATTTGTACTCCAAAAGGATATAAAAAATATTTTAGTATAAATAATATGTAAAGATTTGTGGTAATCATACATAGTTTTTGTGGTAATTCAAATTTTGAATTGTTAAAGGTTATTTTTTTCCAATTGCTCTTACTATTTTAGATATGAAAGCAAAACTATATATATTAGTTTTTCAATGATAAAAAAAATATTTTATATTATGTCCACCTATTTGGAGTTTGAATTTCTTTTTTTATCCTCCTATTATCTCCTTTATTTCCTTACATTTTTGTTACATACATTTCCACCACCATTCAAGCATAAGTCTTCGAACCTTATGTAATCCCAAAAATTAAAATTATATTATAATTTTATAATCTTCATTTAAGTTCAATACCCGTGCGCAGCGGGTGAAAAAAATCTAGTGTATATAAAAAATGAAAAATAACCAAGTGAAATTTTCTAGAAATTATATTTTATACTAGTAATAATCAACAAGTAGGCAAATTTTTTTTGTGAAACCAGGTATCCACATACTACATTGGACCCACAAGACTAATCTTTCGAGGATCTGCAAAGACAATTAAGGACGTCTCTCCCAAAGCAGTTTTTTTTTGCATACACAAGGCTCGAATCCGAGACCTTGCTTAAACGACTAGAGCCCTCATCCACTCAAGCCAACTGCTGTTGGTAAGTAGGCAATTTTTAATATTACTCACTATTTAATTTTAGTTTAATATAAATTACATTTTATATAATTTAGTTATACTTATTTTGAAATATCGAGTGTAAACAAGTGTATTGAATTTAATTATAGATTTAATTATTTTATTGCGTTAATTTTTGAAATCTATATATTTAGAGGCTGTTTCTTTAAATATTTTAAATTAGATTATTTAATATTATATTTTCAAAATGTAAATAATATATTAATCCTATTTGGGTAAATATTTGTCATATTTAATTATCTGTGTTTTGAAGGTTTTTAAATGCATTTTTCTGCAACTACTTTTTAGAGCTGTAAGGAATTGTGCTTTCAATTATTTATGGCTTTTTACTATTATATCTCCACATTAATTCATAATTCATAATATTATATGAGAATATACATATACAATTATACTTCAAAAAAAAATTAATTCAATAATAAAAAAATTAAAAATATATATGGATGTAAAATGTATGAATAAAAAATATTATAACTTAAATAAGAGATTGAAAGTAAAAATTATTTAATTTCTTTTACTCATACCCTGTAACATCCCGATTAATTAACGCATAATTAATTTAATTAATTATGGTTAATTAATAAAGAATTTACTATATGGATATTTTGTATGTATGATTTTAATGATGTGGAAGAATAAGTGGGTTCAAACCCACAAGAGAATGAGAGCTCAAGTGCTCAAATGGGTGCAATGTGGTCAAGACAAGTGGTGTAACCCTTTTAACCCACATTCCGACCCGACCCGACCCTTTTGCCAACCCGGGTCGACCCACATCTCATCAAAACACCCCCAAATCAGCCTTATCCCTTCCATTTGCACCCAACACTTGGAAAATTAGGGCAATCCCGCTAGAGAGGCCAAGGGTGAAGAAAAATGACTTCGTAGAGAGATTTTGGTGTTCTTGAGCTCAAATCTTGTAGGGGAAGTGATTATACATCTCTTGGTAAGTAATTTCTTCATTCTAATCTCATTTCCAAAGAGTTTTGAAGTGATTTATGGAGGTGTTGTTCATAGTGACGAGAATTGGGTGTTTGTAGGATTTCTTGATTTTGGTGTTGATTGAAGCTTGGATTCTTGTTTGGAAGTTGAATTAGTGTTGGAGGAAGCTAAGGTTAGTACTTGAGACCATTTTGGTGTTGTTGATTTCAAGTTTTTGGAACTCTTTGGATGCATGTTGGAAGATCTCCATGTTTGGAGATGATTTTTTGATGTTTGGATTGATTTCTTGCAATATAGGCTTGGAATTGTAGATGGAAGCTTTGAGAGGATTCAAACTTGAAATTTGAGCTTGGAAACCTCAAGAATCAAAGGCAAGGGATTATATTGCTTAAATTACGTGTTTGGGGGGTATTTGGGGGTCGGATTCCGGCGAAATCGCCGGAAAACCGATTGGAAAATCGGAGAAGACGATGAACAGTAACTGCTACAGTAACTGCTACAGTACTGCTACAGTAACTGCTACAGTAGTTACCGCGGTAACTCGCGTAGTTACCGCAGTAATTCGCCACAGTAATTACCACGGTAATTTGAACAGTAATTACCACGGTAATTTGAACAGTAACCACCACAGTAACTTGTACAGTAGTTACCGCAGTAACTCGCTACAGTAGTTACCGCAGTAACTCGCTACAGTAATCGCTACAGTAATTGCTACAGTAATCGCTACAGTACTGGGCTGCGTATGTCACGCGTTTTACGCGCGCGGGTGCGCAGTGAGCGCAAAAATGCCCTGTTTGGCCCTTTTTTGTGCGATTTTGATCATATAATGATGTTTTCTTTGTACCAATTATTGTTATGACTTCCCCAAATGTTATTGGTAAACCGTGGGTTAATCAATTGGCCCGTGGGGGTTGTTGAATTGCTTAGGGAAACTGTTGAATTATTATATCATTAATGCTTAGCCTAGGGGGCTATGTATTGAATTCCCTATATGTTGAGAAGCATGCGAACCTAGTGTCTAGGTGCTTGAATATCACTGTATTGTCATATGCATGTTATTGCATTGGAATTGACGGTTATTAACCCGATGGGTTGTTATGATATTTATGATAGATCGGGCAACCTTCACAGGTGTTGTTGAGTCCCGATGGCCCTGCGCGGTGTATTATTGACTGTTATATCTGTTACCCTTTTGGGGTGGTTATTATAATGCATGATATTGCAATATGAGATGACGAACATATTGGAAATGATTGATCGGGCAGTCTTTATCGGTGTTGTTGAGTCCCGATGACCCTGCGGGGTGGATTATTGGTTGTTATTCATGTTGGCCCTTTTGGGCTGGTTATTATAATGCATGGTATTGCATTATGAATGGATGGACATATTGGAAATGTCCGATCGGGCAGCCTTTACCGGTGTTGTTGAGTCCCGATGACCCTGCGGGTTGGATTATTGGTTGTTATTCATGTTGGCCCTTTTGGGCTGGTTATTATAATGCATGGTATTGCATTATGGATGGATGGACATATTGGAAATGTCTGATCGGGCAGCCTTTACCGGTGTTGTTGAGTCCCGATGGCCCTACGGGGTGATTATTAGGCTGTGATGCCTGTGATTTGGCTGCGATGCCTGTGATTTGGCTGTTATGCCTGTGATTGGGCTGTGATGCCTGTGGTCCCTGCGCGGATGGTGTATGTTACCCTGTAACGGGTTGGAGTTGATGATATCCTCACCCGTGGGTTCATACCGCCCGGGTTTAGGTTGCCGGCTAGGCATATTCATTTGCATTTGCATATAGGGTAGATAGGTGTATGTTAGGCCATGCATCACGTGCATAAATTGTATGTCTGTGGTTGAAGCACCGGTATGGGACGGTGTGATGATTTATTTATGTCAATTGTATGATCGTGGTTGAAGCACCGGTATGGGACGGTGTGGTGTTTAACTGCTTTATTTATATTCGGCCGTTATTAATATGTTTATTTATCACCTATATTTACTATCTTGAGATGTGGTTCTGTTTTCCCTTACTCCCCGGCACGTAGCCTTGCTCAGTACGTTGTACTGACCCCCTTTGCTTTTGTCTGTTTTATAGATCCTGCTGGAGGCGCTGGAGCATGATTTGGGTTTGGGGTATTGAGAGATCACATAGATAGGACTTTTTATGTTTATCTTACGTGATTATGTGATATTCTATTGTTTATCATGACTTGGATTTTATGCTAGTTGAGGCCTGTGTGCCTAGAATCTGCATTCTGTCGGCCGGTGGCCTTATGTGATTTACGCTTTGGGCTGGTAGCCCTGTTTGAGATATTGGTATGCTGTTGAGAGGCTTGCAGTCTGGATGAGCAGCTGGAGTGTTTATTTGATTATGATGGTGAGTCCTCCTATGTGCTTATATGTTTTATTTGTTTTAGCTTCCGCATTAAACCGGATTAATCAGATGATCACTTTAGGTTTATCCAGTGTTGTACTAGCTGTTTTAAATTAGCTGGCCACTAGTTTAGGATAGTTAGTACAGCGGTAATGCTTGCGAAAATCAGGTTTGAATTTTCGGGGCGTTACAGAGTGGTATCAGAGCCTGTGTGCTCTTTTATCTTGTTAAAACTTGTGTAGACATAGGTGGTGAGTTGTGTGTGGGGTACATATAGCATAGAATTGTATTTTTATTATATCTTATTATTTCTGCGCACATCAGGTTAATTCACAGTTGGGGAACTGTGAGGGAACCATGGTACTCCAGTCATGATCCTTGTTATCTCACAGTCATTTAGGACTATGAATGACTTTTGATCGGTTATTTTGTTTGATTCTGGAGTCTCACGTTCATTCGGGACTCTGAATTTCATTCGTAAGCATGGAGTAAATGCTATCACTGCTGCGAATCCTTCTGCCTTAGTACTGTGCAATTCAGAAGCCTTGTGTTCTTTAGTGGCTTTGCGATTTGTGCGAGAGCATAGAGTAGGACCGTTGGCGCCCTACCAGATGCTAGTTTCTTTACCTTCGGGTAATAATATTCGAAGTGATCATTTGATGCAAGATGTTGTGTTGAGCATCGAGAGTCGCGAATTCAGGGCTGACCTGGTGGTCTTTAGCCCGGCTGGTTTTGACGTACTATTGGGCATGGATTGGTTGTTTGCCATCGTGCTGTGATTGATTGTGGTGTTCCACGAATATCCTTTTAGGATTCTTTGGGTAACTGTGTTTCTTATCGACATCCGTTGATTCCACCTGTTATTGGTGTGGTTTCTGTTGCTTTGTTGTGTGACCTGATGCACAGGGGGTTGTTCTCTTTCCCTGTGGCACATGAGGGATCTTCGAGCAGAGGTTCCTGCTGTTTCGAGTGTCCCTGTTGTCTCTGAGTTCGGGGATGTATTTCCCGACGAAATTCATGGTCTCCCATCTGCTCGGGAGATTGATTTTACTATTGAGCTGATGCCTGATGCAACTCATATTTCTAAGACTCCTTACCATGACTCCTGTGAACTGAAGGAGTTGAAGGATCAATTGAATGAGCTTACCATGTATATTTAGCCGAGTAGCTCGCCTTAAGGAACTCCTGTTTTGTTTGTTAAGAAGAATGATGTGTCGATGAGGATGTGCATCGATTACAGAGAATTGAATTGAATCACGGAAAAAAAAAAGTATCCTTTACCTCGGATTGGGGATCTATTTGATTAGTTGAGAGGGCCAGTATTTTAGTAAGATTGATTTGAGATTGGGCTACCATCAGATAAGGGGGGCGGAGGCGGATAGGCCTAAGACAGTTTTCAGGACTTGTTGAGGACATTTGAATTCCCGGTCATGTCTTTTGGTTTGACTAACGCACTAGCGATCTTCATGGATCTCATGTATAGGGTATTACATCCCCTGCTGGCCGTGTGCCTGGTTGTGTTCATAGATGATATTATGGTTTATTCGCCGACGCGTGAGGCACACGCGGGTCACTTGAGAACAGTTTTGAATACATTGTGAGAGCATAAGCTGTATGCTAAATTCTCCAAATGTGAATTTTGGTTGGAGAGTGTGTCTTTTCCGGGGCACATTATTTCCGGTAATGGTATGTCTGTTGATCATGCTAAGGTAAAAGCTGTATTTAAATGGCAAGTCCCGAAGAATGTGGGGAAGATCCGAAGTTTCTTGGATCTTATTGGTTACTACAGTAGGTATCGAGGGATTTTCTAGCATTGCTAGACCTCTGATGATATAGTTGTGTAACGATGTCAGATTTAGATGGGATGATGGTTGTGAGCAAGCGTTCAAAATTTGGAAGAATGAAATGACAAATACATTTGTATTGACTCTACCTCGTGAGTCGGGTGAGTACGAAGTTTTGACCAACACCTCACTTAAAGGTTTGGGTGGTGTGTTGATGCAGAATGAGAAGGTGATCAATAGAACTACCCGACGCATGATTTTGAAGACGGCAGCGGTAGTTCATGTTTTGGAAATCTAGTGGCTCCCTCCGATGCATTATATAGGAGAAAGTGTAGGAGTCCATTATGTTGGATTGATCCAATAGATAAGGTGAATGTGGGTCCTGAGATGATTGAGCAGACAATCGAGTTGGTGAAGATCATCAGGGATCTAATGAAATAGGTTCAGGACAGACAAAAGAGCTATGCTGATTTAGCTCATCGCCATGTGGAGCTTGAGGTTAGTGATTTTGTGTTGTTATAGGTATTGCCTATGAAAGGGGTACAACGATTTGGTAAGAAACCAATCCGATTCTGAGATATATTGGATCCTGTGAGATTGTTGAGATGGTTGGAAAAGTGACGTATATGTTGGCTTTGCCAGCAGAAGTGGGTCAAGCCCATGATGTGTACTTCCCAACTCAGGAACTTTCTGTCTGATCCAAATAAGATCATTTAGCTTGATAAAGTTGAATTGGATGCTAGTCTTAAGTTCGAGGAGTTCCAGATCGGGTGATTGATACAAATGATGTGGTTCCGAGGAATAAAACCATGTTGATGGTTAAGGTGTTGTGGTCTAGACACGGAGCTGAATATGCTACTTGGAGAAACTGGGGAGCATATGAAATTGAAGTAGCCAGACTTTAATTTTTACTTCTTCATAATGAAGTAACATTTTTCCCAGTGATTATTCACGTGACCGATTATGCATTTCGGGGACGAAATGATCCTAAGTGGGAGAGATTGTAACATCCCGATTAATTAACGCATAATTAATTTAATTAATTATGGTTAATTAATAAAGAATTTACTATATGGATATTTTGTATGTATGATTTTAATGATGTGGAAGAATAAGTGGGTTCAAACCCACAAGAGAATGAGAGCTCAAGTGCTCAAATGGGTGCAATGTGGTCAAGACAAGTGGTGTAACCCTTTTAACCCACATTCCGACCCGACCCGACCCTTTTGCCAACCCGGGTCGACCCACATCTCATCAAAACACCCCCAAATCAGCCTTATCCCTTCCATTTGCACCCAACACTTGGAAAATTAGGGCAATCCCGCTAGAGAGGCCAAGGGTGAAGAAAAATGACTTCGTAGAGAGATTTTGGTGTTCTTGAGCTCAAATCTTGTAGGGGAAGTGATTATACATCTCTTGGTAAGTAATTTCTTCATTCTAATCTCATTTCCAAAGAGTTTTGAAGTGATTTATGGAGGTGTTGTTCATAGTGACGAGAATTGGGTGTTTGTAGGATTTCTTGATTTTGGTGTTGATTGAAGCTTGGATTCTTGTTTGGAAGTTGAATTAGTGTTGGAGGAAGCTAAGGTTAGTACTTGAGACCATTTTGGTGTTGTTGATTTCAAGTTTTTGGAACTCTTTGGATGCATGTTGGAAGATCTCCATGTTTGGAGATGATTTTTTGATGTTTGGATTGATTTCTTGCAATATAGGCTTGGAATTGTAGATGGAAGCTTTGAGAGGATTCAAACTTGAAATTTGAGCTTGGAAACCTCAAGAATCAAAGGCAAGGGATTATATTGCTTAAATTACGTGTTTGGGGGGTATTTGGGGGTCGGATTCCGGCGAAATCGCCGGAAAACCGATTGGAAAATCGGAGAAGACGATGAACAGTAACTGCTACAGTACTGCTACAGTAACTGTACAGTAGTTACCGCGGTAACTCGCGTAGTTACCGCAGTAATTCGCCACAGTAATTACCACGGTAATTTGAACAGTAATTACCACGGTAATTTGAACAGTAACCACCACAGTAACTTGTACAGTAGTTACCGCAGTAACTCGCTACAGTAGTTACCGCAGTAACTCGCTACAGTAATCGCTACAGTAATTGCTACAGTAATCGCTACAGTACTGGGCTGCGTATGTCACGCGTTTTACGCGCGCGGGTGCGCAGTGAGCGCAGAAATGCCCTGTTTGGCCCTTTTTTGTGCGATTTTGATCATATAATGATGTTTTCTTTGTACCAATTATTGTTATGACTTCCCCAAATGTTATTGGTAAACCGTGGGTTAATCAATTGGCCCGTGGGGGTTGTTGAATTGCTTAGGGAAACTGTTGAATTATTATATCATTAATGCTTAGCCTAGGGGGCTATGTATTGAATTCCCTATATGTTGAGAAGCATGCGAACCTAGTGTCTAGGTGCTTGAATATCACTGTATTGTCATATGCATGTTATTGCATTGGAATTGACGGTTATTAACCCGATGGGTTGTTATGATATTTATGATAGATCGGGCAACCTTCACAGGTGTTGTTGAGTCCCGATGGCCCTGCGCGGTGTATTATTGACTGTTATATCTGTTACCCTTTTGGGGTGGTTATTATAATGCATGATATTGCAATATGAGATGACGAACATATTGGAAATGATTGATCGGGCAGTCTTTATCGGTGTTGTTGAGTCCCGATGACCCTGCGGGGTGGATTATTGGTTGTTATTCATGTTGGCCCTTTTGGGCTGGTTATTATAATGCATGGTATTGCATTATGAATGGATGGACATATTGGAAATGTCCGATCGGGCAGCCTTTACCGGTGTTGTTGAGTCCCGATGACCCTGCGGGTTGGATTATTGGTTGTTATTCATGTTGGCCCTTTTGGGCTGGTTATTATAATGCATGGTATTGCATTATGGATGGATGGACATATTGGAAATGTCTGATCGGGCAGCCTTTACCGGTGTTGTTGAGTCCCGATGGCCCTACGGGGTGATTATTAGGCTGTGATGCCTGTGATTTGGCTGCGATGCCTGTGATTTGGCTGTTATGCCTGTGATTGGGCTGTGATGCCTGTGGTCCCTGCGCGGATGGTGTATGTTACCCTGTAACGGGTTGGAGTTGATGATATCCTCACCCGTGGGTTCATACCGCCCGGGTTTAGGTTTCCGGCTAGGCATATTCATTTGCATTTGCATATAGGGTAGATAGGTGTATGTTAGGCCATGCATCACGTGCATAAATTGTATGTCTGTGGTTGAAGCACCGGTATGGGACGGTGTGATGATTTATTTATGTCAATTGTATGATCGTGGTTGAAGCACCGGTATGGGACGGTGTGGTGTTTAACTGCTTTATTTATATTCGGCCGTTATTAATATGTTTATTTATCACCTATATTTACTATCTTGAGATGTGGTTCTGTTTTCCCTTACTCCCCGGCACGTAGCCTTGCTCAGTACGTTGTACTGACCCCCTTTGCTTTTGTCTGTTTTATAGATCCTGCTGGAGGCGCTGGAGCATGATTTGGGTTTGGGGTATTGAGAGATCACATAGATAGGACTTTTTATGTTTATCTTACGTGATTATGTGATACTCTATTGTTTATCATGACTTGGATTTTATGCTAGTTGAGGCCTGTGTCTAGAATCTGCATTCTGTCGGCCGGTGGCCTTATGTGATTTACGCTTTGGGCTGGTAGCCCTGTTTGAGATATTGGTATGCTGTTGAGAGGCTTGCAGTCTGGATGAGCAGCTGGAGTGTTTATTTGATTATGATGGTGAGTCCTCCTATGTGCTTATATGTTTTATTTGTTTTAGCTTCCGCATTAAACCGGATTAATCAGATGATCACTTTAGGTTTACCCAGTGTTGTACTAGCTGTTTTAAATTAGCTGGCCACTAGTTTAGGATAGTTAGTACAGCGGTAATGCTTGCGAAAATCAGGTTTGAATTTTCGGGGCGTTACATACCCCTTGTAGTAATTTTACAACCTGAAAACACAAAGTCGAATATTTAAAAATTGATTACTGATTATTGTGATTTGGAACAATATAAACTCATCCAAATACTTAATTCGTTTTGTGACCGAAATTATCTAATTATGTGTTTAGAAAATAATGCAACACTTTTCAAAACGCACAACACCCACTTAATAATTACAATGTGATCTGATTGTTCTTGTTTATTTTTTTCCGGGCAGAGGAGGAAATTGTACACTACATTCTTGTTTTAAACTTAAGATGATTTGTTTTATCACAACCTAACCAGATTTTTCAATGGCAAATGAGCATATTTAGAAATTAGCTGTTATATAACTGATTATGTGAGTAATAGAACTAACCTTTTTGCCTTATTTACAACAATTTCAAAAAAGCTGACTGAACATTATTTTAATTTATTTTATAATCTATATATATATTAAAGCATTAGTGAACAATCCATCCTAAATTTAATGTGGTGTCTCCATTTCAAATTTTTAATTTTTATAGTTTTTTGTATTTTTTTTTAATTTATAAATTTTAGATTTTAGCATTTATTTATTTATACATTATAGATTTTCAATTTTTGAAATACAATTTCCAGTCTATATGGAATTCTCACAATCTTCACTTTTAAATATATTTGAAAGATTTGAAATTTGAAACTTTGCATTTTTTTATTTTATTATTTTGTATTTTTGTATAGTTTAAATATTATTTTGTATTTTTTTAATTTACTAATTTTAGATTTTTGCGTTTTTTTATTTATTCATTATACTAGAGATTTCTTCACTTTTAAAAAGATTTGAAAGATAAATTTGAAATTTCATTTTTTTTATTTTATTATTTTGCATTTTTATTTTATCTATTTTCTATTTTTATTATTTTATATTTTATATTTTATTTATTTTAGAGTTTATTACTGCATTTATTTATTTATAGATTTTGAGTTTTTACGACATAGGATTATTAGGATGAACTGCAACTAAAAATTATGTTGTGTTTTTGTTTCAATGTGGTGATCATATTCTAATGTCGATAATTTTGTGTAGGTTCGTTTAGTCTCAATTTTACTTATATTTTTTGGTGTGGTAAATGATGTAATCAAAATGTATATTGCACATCATATTTATTTATTCATGTTAATGATATATTAATGTGTATATCAAATCCCAATTTTTAGCTTTTTAAAAGATAGTTAATATTTAATTTCCAGTTTATATGAAGTTCCCACAATTTTCAGTTTTAAATATTTGAAATTTCAAATTTATATGGAATTCGCAATGTATATATGGAATTTATATTATCAAAAGATACATTAATGAATATATGAAAAAGATTTGTATATATTAAGTAATGATATATATAGGTCATGTTTTTATAAAAATATGTCACTTCTCCTAAAATTAATATACAACCATATTCTTCTCCTAAAATATGTCACTTGTATAATCATAAAAAAAACTTTAAGTCAAAGTATATGAGTGAACAGTAGCCATTTGTCAAACGTAACTAACAAAAAAAACAGATGAAGTATTTACTAAAAGTAATATACAATTATTGACTTGCTAATCGTTAAAAAATGTGTTTTATAATTATATCATTCTAATTGTATATAAATATAAGTATATACTAAATAGTATAAATCTTATTTATTTTTATTGTGTTAAAAATAATACAAAAAAATTAAAATAATTAATTAAGAGAATTGTGAAAATTCATATTCTATGGATAATTGATTTAGAGTAAATTATTTATTTTCATAAAGCATATTATAAATAAAAGAATCGGGTGTATAAAAGGTTATTGGGGTGTGAATAGTGCATCAGTAAATAAAGAAGGAAAATTTACTTTTTTAATCTATTTTTCAAGAAATACTTCATTAATCTATATTTAAATAGAGTTGCAATTGACGGAAGAACAAATATAAATCTATCTTTGTTAGAAATTGAAACGCTAATTGCTGCGAATTCTATAAATTTGAAAATTTTCTCTGAAATGCCGGTACTAAATAAAGTTTTAACGTCTAAAACAGATAATCTATTGATACTAGAAGTAATTATAATAAGGAAGAAATGAAAATGGATCGTGCTAAGCTATTACCTTTTTTGATTAATGAGCAGAGGAATATTTATGATAAAATATATAGTTGACAGTGATGAGGGTTGATTCTTTTTTCTTTACGTGGTGGAACTAACAAGACATTTATCGATAATTTATCAAGAAAATATTATGTTTAGCCCTTCGTGGGAGAAGTGATTTTGTGTTACATGTAACATCCAGTGGAATAGCACACCTACTTATTTCAAGAGGTAGGACTGCACATTCTAGATTTGGTATTCCACTAGATTGTGACGAGAATTCTATCTACAAAAAACTTATCCCAGAAAATTATTTAACCTCTTTTCTCATTAGAACAAAGCTCATTATTTGGGATGAAAATTCTTAATTGGTAGAATGATTATGAGCACGTCTGAATTAATCAAATTCCTCATTCGATTTCAGAAGAAAAAAGTCACACTCGCATTTTGATTTACTATGACTATAAAAAAAAAGTCAATTTCAATCCTTAAAGAATGTTTGACTCTATTTTCAAAAATCAGCTTTTACCCATGTTAGTGATACGTTGCAATATCTCTGTCACTGGAAAGAGGGGACTTGAAGTATTAATATGTAATTAAGATGGATTAACTCAAGATACTACAAGAAATGTTATTTACAATGGAAATTATATATGACAAAAATTTGCACAATGAATTTTTCATTTAGGTGATTGTAATTTGTAAATTTGGTACTGGTCTTGGAGATATACAATTAGATGTGACATTTCAAGATGATACTTTTATAAACTCTACGAGAGATCCTATAGCGGCAATTGTTTAGAGTAGTTATACAAATATAAACTGCACCACTTCAAATCCAGATATTTCTAAGTATATTGTTATACTAATCCCTACCAATGAGATTATTGATACGATCAGTAATTACAACATGGAGCGTATATCTGCGAATGGAAATGTATATATATCTAATATATATATATGGCACTTTATGATGAATAGTAAATGCTAATGAATAGGACTATTTGTTTTGCTCAAAATTACAAGGAATGCCATGGACTTGGTAAAGTGCCATAAACCCGATTGAAGAAACGGATCTTCTCACTCAGTTTACTCCCGATTTCAAGAAACCAATCCTTCTCGCTCAATTCGCTCCGCCGTTCTCGCTCAACCGCTCGCCCGCCGAGGTCTCGCCCGCCCAGTTTCCCACCGCCTCTCGCCAATCCTCATTCCGCGCGGTGCTTGAATTTTGCGCCAGATCGGCGGCTCTGCACCCACGCGGCTCCGATCATCCCCTCTCCGTCGTCCGAAGCCCTAGCGGCGCTGTCGCCTCCGCGTCGCCCCTCGCCCCTTGCCGTCGATTCGTAGCTCTTTCCGCCTTCGTACGCTGCAACTGTGAGTTTTTCCATTCAATTAAAATGTGCTTTTCGCATTTTGAATTCGTAGGTCTTTCCGGCCTTCATTCACCCTTTTGCGCTTAGGTTTCAGATGAATGCAATCTTTTCAAACCCCTAATTCCGCTTGGGTTCCAGAAATCAATTCTCTCGTCGCCGTTCTGCCTTCTCGCATTGGACTCTATCTCGGTATATGTCATCGTCACAGACCGCCTAGGTTCTGTGCAGGGTTGTTTTGAGTCGTATGGAAGGAACCATCGGTGCTGCGCCGTGCTTATTTTTAGGATTTAGGTTGTAAATGTTTCTATACGAAGCTTTTCATTTTACTTATAGAAGGTAATTTTGTTTGCGATGTATTTGCCCCTCTTTGTCATTGATTCTTCTGTTGGTGTGTGTCTTGATTTGTGCAGCCCGTCCCCCAAACCGCTCAAGCATCAAGCGGCATACAACCATCGTGTAATTATGACCCATCGTGTAATAATGGAGCATTCATTCATATGCAATCTTTCTTTGTATTGGAAAAAAGAAAATTATGAGTTCAATTCCAAAGCACCTGTAGTTACAGGATTTTTTTCCCAAAGATTTTGAGCAAGTGCGAGAGTCGATGCACTCTGCTATTTCATTGAACAAGACAGAGATTGTAGATGCTGCATTTGATGATTTCTCTGAGGTCTGGTTGTACTCTCACATTGTGCCAATAAAAGGCTCCTTGCTGATTGCATAGAAGAAATGCAGGATTATTTTTACCTTTCAGAAGAAAGCCAACGGGTCTTACTGTTGACACTTGCCAAAGAGAGTGATCTCAATCGGATACGAGTTCATGAATTGATGAAGTTGTATCTTGGGCTTGAGCTTCCAAGGGGTAGGTTCCCTGTATGGTATTTTATTTCTTTTTCCTGTGGCTGTTTTGGTCATTAATTAGCTTGTCCTTGGAAAATTCTATTGGGTTGGGCTACAATTCAATTTAGGCAGCAAGGCTCCTGACAATGCACTTGAGGCGTTTTAAGGGTTTGGCCGTGCGGTTCGAATTCAGTGAGTGTTTGGTGTACTTTGACGCTAATTGCGAGGAACCTCCGCGCGCCGCCCCCTGCTTTGCTGTTGCGCCGCTATGGAAACATCAATCCAACAATTTTTTCAAAAATGCTTTTGAAAAGAACCTGATGCACTTGTTCTTCAAAATTGTTTTTCGCTACGTTTCAAGAAAAGAACAATTTCCGTTCTCCCCGTGGCTTCATTGTATAGCATTTGTTTGAGAAGTGCTGATTTTCTGTAGCCCCATAGAACGCATGCTATCCTTTTTTTTTTTTTTTGCATACTGCCTTCCATTTAATCTAATGTGACATATGAGTATATGATCTTATTCCAGGGTGACTTCATTCTGAATTTTGAATTTTTGGATGCAGAGAACTCGTCTTCGTAGTGCAAATCCAGAAGGCAGTTTCAGTAATTGATACTAATACTAGCTTGATTTCCCCCACCCTTCTGGTTAGTACTTGATGAGGCCCTTTCTCATTTCTATCTGTGGCATTTTCCATTGGAACCATTTTAGATAATTGGACTTTGCACATTTCACTACCTTTCTTACTCTAGCTGTTGAAGTGAGTTGGGATTCACCCAGTAAATGCCTTTGGTTCAAATACCGAACTCATAAATTGGTTCTTTCCTGATAATGTTTTTGCTATGTTTTGAAATTTAAGAAATTTACAAGTATGCCTATTTTGCTGTTTTAAAAATAACCCAAACCCGGTGCAATTTTTTTGGCTGGATTGATAATGTTTAAGCTGGATTGATTTCTTTATTTCCTCATAATCCTTGCTTGAAATACACCAAACGTTGCTGCTTATTTTGAAAATAGACTAAAAAAAAAAAAGTTCCCAGGTGATCATACAAGCAGGGAAACAATTGAATTTACACATGTAATCAAAAGTTGGTTTGTTCTGGAGTAGATATGCGATGAATCATAAGCCAATTCAAGTAAAAGTTTATGAAAAGGTGTGACCTAGGCAATTAACTGATTTCACATTCTACCTGTTGGGAATTTACATGAACACTAGCTGCTATGTTTTGGTATATCCGACCAATTTTCGGCCAGCATATTCCTAAATATTACTACTTCATTGATGTTTCCATGTTCAGCTCCATCCCTTGAGCTTGAATTTAGGCTTTTGAACACATATGTTTGTTCCATGAATTTTATGAGTGCAATGTAGGTGCTTCATTATTATTCTGTTTTATATTCACTATCTATACTTGGGTAACTTGCTCATAATCGCCCGGCTTCTTGACTTTAATACGAATACTAATTGAGACATTTGATGTCAGAATCAATTTGCCTGGCAATATTACTATCCTGTTGTGTTTGGAAATCACATATTACTTTTACCTTGAGTTTTACAACTTCATTTTTTATTCTTAATATTTGGATGCAGGGATTTTGTCTTTGTTGTCGGGAGCCACAGGCAATTTAGTAAGTGATACTAATACTAGCTTCCTTTCTACCAATGTACTAAGTTAGTACTTGCTGCGTCCCTTTCTCATTTCTGGCAATGTCATTTTTCATTGATATGTTACCATTTTAGATCATTGGACTTTGCTTGTTTCGCTGCCTCTATTACTATTACTTTTGATGTGAGCTGTGATTGTCCCAGTAATTGTCTTTTGCTTTAAATCCCAATTTCAGAAATTGGTTCTTTCCTCATAATGTTTTTTCGCTTGATTGTGTGCTTACTGAAAGTTATGGAAATAAAGCTAAATTGCGAAGCACAGCTCAGCCCTGAACTGATTTATATCTTCAGTGTTCAATCACTAACATTTATAAAATTGCTAAGTTTTTGTAGCATCTGTACATTCCTTGCTTGTGGGTAGCTGTCCGGCCTGTCCCTGCTGCTGCGTGCGCTCAAATACCAACAGCCAAACTGCTCCACTCACCATTTCCGCTTCACTAATTTGGTAATGACTTTATTTTCCGTGCCCATCGGCTGCTTACATTTTGGGGTAAATGGCTTGGGCCTTCAGCGTTGAGCATTGTTGCTTCTAGGTTGCGTTTTCTGTAATTTTATGATGTGTTGCACTCTATTACTTGTTCATTTGTAGTAAAAATTGTTCATTTATGAGGGTTTGCGTAGTACAATTTAGCTTCCTGCTCTGTCCCAATGGTTTTTATTTTCCCACATGATTTGGCCCTGTTAGGTTGTTCAGCATTTCATCATCCGAATCATGAGTGATCTGCCGTCTTATTTCTAATCCCCAATATTTCATTGGAGCATTGATTGAATAAGGATTATGATTGTATTTAAAGTTTGTGTTTAGGGTTAATAAGTTGCTTGGGCAAAGCAGCCGACCAGCGACAGGCTGGCGACATTCTCTGCTTCCATTCTCCTCATCTCCTCTCGTTGTGGTAGTTCGGTGCTTCAGCACAAATAAGTTATACGAGGTAAAACCATCTCAAATTCAGTACATGTATTTTATTCTTCCGGGCAGATGTTACTTGATGAGCTTACATGTATGAGATGCCTTTTAATTTTTTCCAGATATTCTGGTGTACGAGATGTTAGTGTTTTGCATATTTATATAAATGTCCTGAAGCCTAATAAATATTTCCTCTTTCCTGTTCGTGCCTTTTCTGCAGTACAATTTTCAAGAAACATGTGGTTTTTGAGGTTACTCTTGCTATTATTTATACTTAATGCTTCACTTGAATGATGCCTTTTATAGCAGCAGGAACCAAAGTCGGTGCAGATAGGGGTTCACTATTTAATACAGTTATTCAATGGGTGAGTATTGGTTTTCTTTGAAGTTTATTAAAATGTTCATTCACGGAATTGACATCTCTGTGCACATGTGGTTATGTAAATTTAGTTCGTACGTTGATTCTGTACTGCTGCCTAGCAGTATAGGCCTCGAATGAATTTACCAGAGGCACAAACCAGATTATTTGACGAGCTTGAGAAACCCAACATTTGGATGCTTGATTTCTTGACATACTGATCTGCCTTTGATTTGGTAAGAATTTTTTACCTGACGCCATAACTCCCTGTTATCATTATTTAGGTTTAATAGTGACTAGGTCGTTACTCAATAGAGAGGCTCACATTTAAGGAAAGTTTCTCACGAGATAAAGTCAAATGTGAATCTATCTTCGTATCAGTAGGGATATCAATGTTTGGTAAATCATCTCCAGAGTCCGGATGGTTTAATCAACAAATAAAACCAAGATAGTTGTTATATCTCTACAAAAGTAGCACTATATTGTAATTGTTTATTATCTTTTTATCTTTCCTGAAATTCTGAAATGGGTGTCGGGAGTTTGAGCTCATGGCGTTGAGGAAGGTGTGGTCTTTCAAGATTCAAGCTAAAACCTGCAATTAGATTAGTGTTGAGTTTCTGATTAGAGCTTCGGTTGCGAACTATCCTTCAATAATAGGTTTAAAAATTTAGTACAAGTTATTTGATTTGTTCTTAATTATTTTAATGAATCGTTTTTGACTTATTTTCCAGGGCAAGGCTATGGAAAATTGGGAATTGTTGCCAGTGTTCATTGCATATCAAGATCTGATGAGTGCGTTCCTGTGGTTTACAAGGTTGTTGATTCTGAAGTTGAATATATACTTGCTATATTGTTGATGGTTTGTGATACCTTGCTAGATCTACAGTAAAGATATTTCATGAAGTGGAGGTTTTTCCCAATTCTCATGGTGGGAACAAATAATGCCTTACTATATGGAGAACAGGTTTGTCTTTTTTATATCTCTACTTGCAAAATGGCAGAGAGTTTTCCTTACTCGAATTTTGCCCTAATTGTCGTCGTGGATAATGAATTAACTCCACTCATTTCTATTTTCTTAACTGAAACATTAATTTTTTTTTTCCTTAAAGCTTAGTGATACTATTGTCTTTGCCCAACTCGTCTTGTGGTGGTTCTTTGTATTTTACATTTAATGAGAATCATGCTACTTTATTAGGTGAAAGATCGAACATGAGTTCATGGTGTTTGGGTTTTACGGAATGGTAACTTTCTTCATATTCTTTCCCCTTATTATTATATTTTTTGTATCGACTTCTTTAAGTTATTTTCATATAAATTGCTTTGTAGTATTTTTTTCCATGTTCTGTTATCTTGTGGATATGTACTTTGGAGGTAGTTACATGTTGAATCTTAATTTTTTTTTCTTTTTTTTTTTTGCTTTCAGTTCAACTTTCAGTGTGTTATTATAGTTTTCCATAATATTTTTCATCACCGTACGCGCAACGTAGTGCGCGCCACCAACGAGTTCTAGTATATATATATATATATATCAGTTCTAACAATATTTGTCAAGATGATGAAAGCATAGACAATGTCAGTGAATTATTTTCACTAGAATATCTAAACACTATCAATTGTTATGGATTACCTAATCATGAAATATAGTTGAATTAGGGTTGCATAGTCATGCATGTTAGGAATATAGATCCATCAAATAAAGTATGCAATGTAAGTAGGTTAATAGTAACCAAGATGCGAAACCATATTATTGAGGTTAAACTAATTTTCGAGAAACCATGAAAGTAAAAAAATTCTTGATTGACAGAATGATTATGTGCCTATCTGATTTAACCAAATTCCTCGCTCTATTTTTTATGAGAAAATTTCAACTTGTAGTATGTTTTGCTATGATTATAAACATAAGTCAATGTCAATCTTTAAAGAATATTGTACTTTATCTTCCAAAACCAGTTTTTAGCCACAATTAATTATGTTGCAATATTTCGTATCAATAGCAAGATGGGCTCAAAGTATTAGTTTGTAATTAAGAATGATTAACACAAGATACCACAAGAAATATTGTTTACAATGAAATTTATATATGACAGAAAATTTGCAAAATGGATACTTAAAATAGGTGATGGTAAAGCTGATATTGATTTTGAAGCTGTACAATCAGATGTGGCATTTCCGGATGATATACTTATAAACTCTACGCATGATCATATAGCGGAAATTCTTTAGATTTTGTATCCAAATATAAATTGCACAACTTCAAATTCATATATTTCTAAAGATAGTACTATACTAGCCTCTACCAATAAGATTTTCAGGAATGAAATTTTCAACAAATTGTGAGAGAATTTTTCATACTATGTTTAATACTTATATTTATATTTTATTTTATTTTATTTTAATTCAAATTTCAAATTAAATAAAAATATTATTTTAATAATTATTTTTATTAATCGGTTAAGCCACATAAGCTAAAGAAAACGGTATAATATGATTTCTTATTTAGTTATCATATACATTCTTTTTCGAATAGATATTAAATCATTACACATTTTTCATTACTTAAAATTTAATTTATTATTATTTTATACAATATAAGTGTATATTATATAAAATATATAATTATGCCCGTCGAGTCTCGACGGGTTAATTACTAGTTCTCATATTATTTTACAAATTAGCTGATTCAATTTAGCTACAATCTTTACAAATGGCTAAGGTTTTACAAAAAAAAAAGTAAAAAAAAAAAGAAAAAGAAAAAGAAAGGAGGGGTGTTTTAAATTTTGGATCCGGAGATACATGTAGGCCGATTCCATTCTTGTGTTTGAAATTTTGAATCATGTGATCCAACTGACTTACGTGTCTCGAAACACAATGGGTCCCACATTGAGCAGCATATTGTTCAAAACCGAACTGAAGCATGATGATGAGTGATGATAGCATTAGCAGTTAGCACTTAACACTACTCTCACAAGGCCAAGCTAGGGGTATCCGTATCCGTATCTTCACACACTGTAAATATCTGGAATAAATTCAAGAGGTCGACAATAAGTTAGTGAAGATATAAGTATGGCTCTCGCAGACCTATCAATTGGAATTTGGAATTAAAGCAAACAAACAAAGATAACAACCAACCAAACAAAACAAACAAAAATGTTATAAATTTAAAGAAAAAAAATTCTGGATTTGTTGTGTAAATAATGATTTATATATCTATTAGTATGAAGTGTATATATATGTAAATAGACGTGAAGAGTAGAGAGAAGACAATGAAAAGAAAAATGGAAAGAGAGATCACATATGCAATTGAATGAAATTGTTTATTTCTCTTATCTGCATTTTGAACACATCACATGAGCTCATTTATATAGGAAGCTCTGCCGACACTACATCTACATTGAAGTAGATAGAAAAATAAATCAGGAGACAGTCACATTTATGGTGCATGTGACTCTGTCACTCTGACACTCCCCCTTGACTGTCTTCGATACAAAGAATATGCCTCGTTAAAACCTTACTAGGAAAAATTCAGTGGGAAAAAATCCTAGTGAAGGAAAAAGAGTACAGTATTCTTGTATCTGGTGCTCCCCCTGATTTGGATATCATTTTAAATCTCGAAGCCGCCGCATTCCAATTTTCTTCACGAGGTTCTCGAACGTTGCAGTCGGCAATGCCTTGGTAAAAAGATCCGCTAAATTATTTTCTGACCGAATTTGTTGCACATCAATTTCACCATTCTTTTGAAGATCATGTGTGTAGAAAAATTTTGGTGAAATATGCTTTGTTCTATCTCCTTTGATATAACCTCCTTTCAACCAGGTTATATAAGCCGAATTATCTTCAAATAAAATTGTTGGTGGCATTTGTGATTCATTGATTAAACCACAACTCTTCAATATAAGTTGAGTCATTGACCTCAACCAAACACATTCTCGACTTGCCTCATGGATTGCTAATATTTCGACATGATTAGAAGAAGTAGCAGTTAGAGTCTGCTTCATTGACCTCCAAGAGATAGCAGTCCCACCACACGTGAAGAAATAGCCTGTTGAGATTTGGCTTTGTGTGGGTCTGACAAATAACCTGCATCGGCATAGCCGATTAACTCATGTCAAGAGTCCTTTGGGTAAAATAACCCAAGATCAATAGCTCCTTGGAGATAGCGAAAGATGTGCTTTATGCATTTCCAATGTCGTTGAGTAGGGGCAAGAACTGAATCTTGCAAGTAAATTGACTGCAAATGCGATATCAGGTCGCGTACTGTTTGCGAGATACATTAAAGCGCCAATTGCGCTTAAGTATGGCATTTCTGGGCCAAGTTGCTCTTCACCATCTTCTTTTGGCCTAAATGGATCCTTTGCAGGATCAAGTGCCCGAACGATCATTGGATTATTTAGCGGATGAGCATAATCCATTCGAAATTGCTTCAATACCTTTTGGGTATAAGCTGATTGATGAACAAATATGCCCTTTTCCAAATGCTCAATTTGTAAGCCAAGGAAAATTTCCGAAATCTTTGATTTCGAACTCCTTTTTCAGATATTCAACTGTCTTTTTCAACTCTTCAGGAGTTCCAATTAAATTTAAATCGTCAACATAGACTGCGACGATCACAAATTCTGACCCATTTTTCTTTATAAATACACAAGGACTGATAGGGTCATTTGTATAACCTTCCTTTATCAAAGTTTCACTGAGGCGGTTGTACCACATTCGGCCAGATTGCTTGAGCCCATACAATGATTTTTGCAATTTGGTGGAATACGTTTCTTTGGGTTTTGAGTTGCAAGACTCTGGTAACTTAAACCCTTCAGGTATTTTCATATAAATATAATTTTCCAATGAGCCATAGAAATATGCAGTAACAACATCCATCAGCCTCATTTCGAGATTTTCTCGTACTGCTAGGCTCATTAGATACCTGAATGTTATTCCATCCATAACCGGTGAATATGTTTCCTCAAAATCAATTCCCGGTCTTTGGGAAAAACCTTGGGCTACAAGACTTGCCTTATATTTGTCAATTTCATTATTTTCATTTCTTTTTCTCACAAACACCCATCTGTAGCCAACATGCTTCACATTTTTTGGTGTTTGGACAATAGAGCCGAATACTTTTCGTTTGTTCAGTGAATCTAGTTCAGACTGAATCGCATCTTTCCATTTTACCCAATCATTTCTTTTCCGACATTCTTCAACTGATCTTGGTTCAGGATCCTCGTTATTTTTCATTACATCGAGTGCAACGTTGTATGCAAAAGCATTATCAATCTTTGTTTCTTTTCGGTTCCAACATTTCACAGTATTGATATAATTGAAAGAAGTTTCAATAACTTCATTTTCATCTGGGTGAATATTTTCAGGTTCAACCTTTTCCGGGGTTGAATCAATTTCTCCTTCGGGAGTATCATCGGTAATTGATTTATCACCCATATGGATAATTTTCCTCTTTCGTGAATTTTTATCCTTGGAACCCAAAAGCCTACCACGCTTCAAGCGCGCGGTAGGTTCATTTGCACTCGGAATATGCCCTTCTGGGACATTTATATTAGCTGGTGCATTTGCTGCATCATTTATATATGATTTTGTGACTTTAGCAACATCATTAAAAGCAGCGGGTAATTGATTTGCATCTCCCTGCAAATGCACAATTCTTTGAACTTCAAGTTCGTATTGCCTTGTACGAGGATCAAGGAAATTAAATGGACTTTGCCAAGATATTTCTTTTTCCAGTTGATCATTTCCTCCCCCTAATGTCGGGAATTGAGTTTCATCAAAATGACAGTCTGCAAATCTTGCAGTAAATAAATCACCCGTTTTTTGCTCAATATATTTAATAATCGAGGGTGATTCATACCCGACATATATGCCCAACCTTCTTTGAGGTCCCATTTTTGTGCGTTGTGGTGGCGCAATCGGTACATAAACCGCACAACCAAAAATTCGCAAGTGGGATATATTGGGCTCCTTTCCAAACACAATTTGTGTAGGGGAGTAGCTATGATAGCTTGTCGGCCTTATTTTCACAAGTGTTGTTGCATGCAATATGGCATGTCCCCAAGCAGAAACAGGGAGTTTTGATTTCATTAACAAAGGCCTTGCAATTAATTGCAATCGTTTAATAAATGATTCTGCCAGACCATTTTGCGTGTGCACATGAGGCACAGGATGTTCAACTGTAATTCCAATCGACATGCAGAAATCATCAAATGCATGTGATGTATATTCTCCAGCATTATCAAGGCGTATTTTCTTTATCGGATGATCTGGAAACTGTGCTCGCAATTTTATAATTTGTGCAAGTAACCTTTCAAATGCCAAATTGCGAGTTGATAATAAACAAACGTGTGACCAGCGTGATGACGCATCCATTAGTACCATAAAGTACTTGAAAGGTCCACACGGTGGATCAATAGGTCCACATATATCGCCTTGAATTCGTTCTAGGAATGTAGGGGATTCAATTCCCACTTCTGGAGATGGTCTGGTTATCAATTTCCCTTGTGAACAGACTGCACAATTGAACTCATTTGGGTTCAATATCATTTGCCTTTTCAATGTATGGCCATTTGAATTTTCAATAATTCGCCTCAGCATTACACTGCCAGGATTCCCAAGTTTATCGTGCCATGTAATAAATTCACTAGTAGCTTTCAAACCTACTAGGTTATGTATTTCTGCGGCACATATTTTTGTATAGTATAAGCCAGAGGAGTAACATGGCAATTTTTCATTCACAAATTTTTTGCCATTTTCAATTCAAGTTATCAAAAGATACTCTTGATCTGCCTTTTTTGAAGTTTCAATGTGATATCCATTTTTTCAAATATCATTGAAGCTCAGTAAATTTCTTCGAGCTTTGCATGAGAACAAGACATTTTCAATTGCCATTTTTGTCCTTTCAGGGAGAAATATAACAGCTCTACCGGAGCCTTCAATGCATTTTGCATTACCGCTTATAGTTTTCACTGCGGTCTTTTCCAATTTTAAATTGGAGAAATAGCTTTTGTTTTTCAAAATGCTGTGCGTTGTTGCACTGTCAATGAGGCAGATATCATCTCCGACTTTTGAATTTCCAGCATCCATTTCTTTACAAGAATATTAGAAGGTTATTAAACATCAGCAATATAAATATTATTAATGCAAAACATATTTATATTATACATGGGTAATAAAAGAGAAGTACAACATAACATTATATATATTATACATGAATTATAAAAGAGAAGCACAGAATATATATAGTTATATAATACAGTATATTATTTAGCAACATTATTTGGCTCAACAAAATCCTCAGTTTCAAGGTGCGTGATATCATCATTTAATATATCGTCATAAGTATCATCGTGGGCATTAAGGTGTGCTTCAACACCTTGTCTTTCTTTCCGTTTCGAGGCCTGATACAGTTCAGCTAAGTGTTTAGCTGTGTGGCATGTTTGAGCCGGATGACCTTTAATTCCACAACGATCACAAATTTCATCATTTTATTTATGCTTTCTTGCATAATTTCTTTGTTGTGGTTTGTAAGGCCTTCTGGTATCATATCTGCGATTTTGCTCAAATCGAGGCTTATTTCGATAGTTATTTTGACGAGATGATTCACCTCTGCCTCGATTTTGATACTGATTTTGGCCACGATCATCATTTTGATTTTTAAAGTGCCCACGATCACGCACATATTTCGCTGATTGAGCCGCATTCACCTCAGGGAATGGTTTTGCATCTGCGGGCCTAGATTCATGATTTCTTAACAGCAATAGGCTATTTTGTTCAGCCAATAATAAGCAGGTGATTAGATCAGAATATCTTTGAAAACCTTTTTGACGGTATTGCTCACTCAATATTGAGTTTTTAGCATGAAACGTAGAATATGTTTTTTCAAGCATTTGTTCCTCAGAAATCTTTTGCCCACATAATTCCAACTGAGCCATAATTTTGAACACAGCGGAATTATATTCCCGGACTGTTTTGAAGTCCTGAAGTCTCAAGTTTGTCCAGTCATCAAGGGCTTTTGGAAGCACCGTCTTTTTAAGATTATCGTATCTTTCTTTCACCTTTTCCCACAATGCCAGTGGGGATTCCACAGTCACGTACTCCATTTCAAGTGCCTCTTCGATATGATGGCACAAGAAAATCATGGCTTTTGCCTGATTCTGATGGCTGGGATTTTTGCCTTCAGCAATAGTATCTTCCAGACCCATTGAAGTAAGATGCATTTTCACATCTCGGGCCCAGGACATATAATTGCTTCCTTCAACGGTTAAGGGAGCAAATTCCTGCTTTGCAAGGTTAGCCATAATCTTATTGAAAATTTTGGAATAAAAATTATATCTCAAATTCTGGTAACCCGGACAGAGTCTCCTCGTGCTGATAACGTGTTGTGTAAATAATGATTTATATATCTATTAGTATGAAGTGTATATATGTAAATAGACGTGAAGAGTAGAGAGAAGACAATGAAAAGAAAAATGGAAAGAGAGATCACAGATGCAATTGAATGAAATTGTTTATTTCTCTTATCTGCATTTTGAACACATCACATGAGCTCATTTATATAGGAAGCTCTGCCGACACTACATCTACATTGAAGTAGATAGAAAAATAAATCAGGAGACAGTCGCATTTATGGTGCATGTGACTCTGTCACTCTGACAGGATTCGGTTTTTCTTGCTAAAATTTCTTGGGGATTCATTATTAATGTATTAGGACACATTTGGAGTCTAGTCTATATACATGTAGTATATAGGAATGGAGTACTTGTTGGCACCAAATCACGCCCAAACATTTCCCATAACAGCGGAGAGCCCACATAGTATCCAGTGGCGGATCCAGAAAAATTTTTAAGTGGTATCCCAAAAATAGTATAAACTATATTTAA
The DNA here is from genome assembly GCA_030278955.1 of Hygrophila difformis. NCBI lineage: Eukaryota > Viridiplantae > Streptophyta > Magnoliopsida > Lamiales > Acanthaceae > Hygrophila > Hygrophila difformis. The sequence continues at coordinate 35,996,879 of JAOANR010000005.1, read as the reverse complement.
ATTATGGATAGTAATTACAACACAAAAATACAGAGGAAAACTTGGAAATTGAATAATTGTGGTGTCACTTAAGTAGTGTCACCAAACCTAATTTAGTTAAATATAAAAAAATTATATCCTAAAATAATAGTTTCATCCATTTAAGATAAGACACCACTAATCATCGGTATGGTTTGTATCCAGAATCTGGATCTCCAGAAATGATGTAAATATATGATTTATATGATGTGAATATTTTTTTGTAGGTAAGTTTATATTCTTGTTCCATTTATTGTCTTTTTTGAGTTGAATGTGATTGCCTAATACCCCATAGAATCCTTGTGTCATGCCCGTAATTTATGTCATAAATCAGCCAATGATTCATTTGCCCAATCACACGTGTTACACTATGAGGAAAGATTTTATTCCCATTCCAATGGATTTGTTGTAGATTAATTAAAACTCATTTTTGAATAATATTTTGCCTAGTTTTATCCAGAACATTCCGATAGGCATAGCACATAAGTAATTTTTAGTTTCTCTCTCCAATATTCTCATTCAGACAACCGTCTGTTCTCCGCCGCTTTTCACCAAAACGTTTCGCACTTCTTAATGCTGATTTCTTATTAATAGCATATTCAATATATATACTTAGCATATAGATAAGGTGTATGTATCACATAATATTTTATATCATATCATGCCAAAACAGCATACGGTATGCTGCATACCTATTTATCATGCATAACAGATACATTTATCAAATATATTTGTCGATCCACACAATATTTTATAAAAAAAAATGGTAATACATATCATATGACATTGATTCTGATAGCACGTCCAATAATAATTTAAAGCATTTTTTAATTATTAATCCAGTATATAGTTAAAGTGTATTTGTCATATGATAGTGTTTATCACTTCACCCGAAATATGGATAAACATAACATATTCTATTAAACTCAATCTCTACAATAATTATGGCATCATTTATTTATTTTAATGGAAACTCAATCTCTGTGTAAGTTTCGCAAGTAATTTTTCAAATCAGTTATTGCCTTTTCAAATATACAGTAGCCACTGGAATGGAAATAAAATTCTGTAATCCAAAAGTCAGCATATTTTATAAGGATTTTAGCATAACCTGGACATCCAGAATTCACCAATTCTGGACACAAACTTAATTGACTAATCATAATATAGATCCGCCCCGATCGTATCTCACCTGTATTTTGACCAAATCCCTGCTGAATCTTGTTGAAACTAACCAATTTGATGTACGGCCATTAGAGAAGATATAGGGATATGAGTGACGATATTTGGTTCTTTACCGAAATCTTTAATTTATTTTACTCGATGATCTTGTCAAATTTTTTTTCATAAAGATTGTCCACTTTATGTGTTAGGAATACGTGTATCATATTTTCGGAATTTTTGGTTATGCAGTTTGTTCCCAAAATTTTCACCTTGTGGTTGTGTTCGGTGATTCCCAGATTATTTTTGTTCATGGTTGGGGTCACAGCTATGAGCCTTATGCTCATTACTAAAACTTGTTAGAAGAGATGAAATACAACCAAGGGGTGTGACTTGTGTGCTGTCAACAGCACATACTGGCAAAAATGGAATGATGGATATGCATAGAAAAATGATGTCAGAGCAATGAAAAATGATGACTGTGTGAAATGATGTGTGCGTATGAAAAAATGATGAATATTATAAAATAAGCAACATCATTTTTCATGGAGCTAACATCATTTTTCACAGGAACCGGACTGCAACCAAGGTACTTCCACTGTTTCATTAATGTGCAACACTTACTCTGCGCACGCAATCCAATGTACATTTTTAATAATAAATAACGTACTTTGTGTACAAGTAGAAAATATAAAAATTTAATATTTTAAAACTATAACAGGAGACGATTCTAACAAGAACCCACTTGACTATATTTTTTCTTCTATAACTATTATATAAATGTGACTCAAAGTTGAATAATAAATAGTGTCAAAAAATTAAACGTTTCACTTTCATGAAAACGGAAGTAGTATATCTTTTCTATTAGAGATTGAATCGATCATCAGAAGAAGAATTAGGCCAAAAATTAGGATACGTTCTAGGACAATCAAACTTTTTCTAAAGAAATTGTGAGTTTTTATGAATTATGACCTATCATTCTATGTTTTAAAGTTATGAATCTTTTGATAAGCTTTGATTTATGATTTTTTTTTGGTTTTATGAACATGATGAAATGATTTCATGATTGTTGGAGCTAGGGGTGTAAATGAGACTGATAGACTCGTAAAATATTCGGGCTCGACTCGATGAAAACTCGACCAAAGCTCGACTCGAAAAGGCTCGACTTGAATTCGAGATCGGCTCGGAATGTTAATGAGCCCAAGCCGAGCTAATCAATACTCGGCTCGAAAGCTCGATAATAGAATCAATTATACATAGTACATATGTATATCTATTTATTACTCCTATAGATTTTCTTTTCCATTTTTTTCTTTTTTATGGTTAGAAGTAGGAATTAGGAATAGTTTAATATATTAAATCTATTAAACTTCAATCCTTCAAGTTTTAAAGCTCATTATTTAATAATTTGTCAATTATTCCTAATTTTATATCGAGCTTAACGTGGGAATGGAGACTTGGTCCAGTGGTAATGTCCCCTTTTATCCATCTTTGTAATTTATGTGATTTGACTCCTAAACACATTTATTAACATGTGACTGTCAACGTCAAAAAAAAATCGAGCTTTATTCGAGCCTCGAGCCGAGCTCGAATTCGGCTTTTTTATGTCGAGTTCGAGCCGAGTTCAATTTTTTAAAGCTCGTCGAGCTTCGAGCTCGAGCCGAGCCGAACTTTTACTTAACCAAGCCGAGCCGAGCTATACCAGGCTCGAGCTCGGCTCGGCTCGTTTTCACCCCTGGTTGGAGCTATGGATTTGTTGAGATAGGCCCGTTTGGATTGGCTTTTGAAAAAAGCAGAAGCCAAAAGCAGAAGTAAAAGTCAAAAGCATAAGGGCCCGTTTGGATTGGCTTTTAAAAAAAAGCAGAAGCAGAAGTGAAAGCCAAAAGCAAAAGCAGCTAACTTTTGTGTTTGGATGGAATGTTTGAAAAGCAGCTTTTTTCAAAAGTATGTTTGGATGTGTAAAAGTGAAATGTGCTTTTGAAACGTGTAAATTACCAAAAATGATATGCTATTTATATATGATAATGTATATTGATAGTGTAGTTTAAATAAATTAATAGGGGCATTTATGACTCTGCACACATTACTAGGTGCTTTTGGCTTCTGCTTTTCGGAATGCTTCTGTAACACCCCGGTTTTGGTAACCCAGGCCGGGATGCCACCGCCACACCTCCCTAGCAAGACACGGTTTCTCCGAGCTCACTAAAGAGATGCAAGGCTATGGTTTTTCAGAATTAATAATATTCAAACAGCCCATTCATATATAATTTAAAAATAATACATCAAAGTTGCAGCGGAATTTAAATATAGGGCCAACATGGCCAAAACACGGGTTAAACAGGCCCGTTCATGCAAGTCGTAATTAAATGCAGGGATTTAAAATAAAGATTTCCCCTAATGTTCCCATGTATGCATATGACGATGCATATTCTTCGTACTCTGTAAGAAAAAGGAGATATATGGTTTGGGTCAGCAAAAACGCGCTGAGTATATAACACCCACGATTATTTTATTAATTCCCTATAGATTTAGTGATTAATAAGTATGTTAATATTATGGTCACTATGATAGTTATGGTTCTATTAACCTAATCACATTATTATTATTATTAATATAATGATTAATGTATATTATTAGACTAATTTGCTATTATGGGATGAAAACAAGAAGAAGACAACACCATGTCAGTCCTTGCCACTACGGGTGGAATTGAGTTGATTCAATCAATATATATATTTATATTTATTATTCAAGGAGAATAAAAGAAATAAATAGTAACTGGGATGGATTGTATTGTATATTTTATATGATCATAATAACAATATAGGAGAATTTTGGGCAACTTGTAACTTTCAAATCTTTCGTAAGAGATTCAAATCCGATTAGGAGGTGAAATTATCATATATTTGAACCCCAAAAATCGTCCAACAACCCATTCTTGTTACCATCTAAACAGATTCTAAAACCTACATTACGCACTCCCTCTTCCCATAGCAGAAATACCGATCGAGAAAAACAAAAGAAGAGAAGAAAACTTCGGGCAGTCTTGAGGGGGCAGCGGCGATCAAGACTTCTTGCTTCAAGTTCAGACGGTAAATCATCCCTCTTAGCCTCTCCTTTCTCTGGTCAAGATTGTAGCAAAACATCCCTAACCTTCTCCACATTTATTTCAAGAACGCAGCCATCTCGGATAAGTTAGGACGTCGGAGACGATCTCCCTTGCTAATCGAACCAAAGATATCTTGTGCTACAATCATAATCTGGTGTACAGTAAGTCAATCTCCCTATTTCTCATTGATTAGCCACCCTCTGCGTAAATCTCTTTCTTGTTGATTTATAACCCTTTTCGTTTTAATGAGTGTGTAAATTTCGCTTCTCGCCGATCCGTAACCATTGTGTAAATTCTTTTCGGAAACCTAAATATGTGTACTAAGAGTTGCCTTTAATTCCTTCATCGTCTGTCATCATCATGGCTTTTGAAAACCAGTGTCTGTAAGTATATATACGCTCCACTATAAATTCTTTTAGTGTTCTTCAATGAAGATCTAATCTTGAGCAATTCGTACACCCCAACCTGGTCAAAATCTTATATTCTATTTCATGTAAAGATTCTTCTGGTAGTCGTGTTCTTGTTGGGGAATAAACATATTATTCTCGGATGCATATAGGTATTAGCAGTGGGCAAATATTCGTGTGATGGGTCTGCCCAAGTCAATCTGAGGGTCAAGTAATACTACTACTATAAAGTGTAATGTACAGAGCTGACAAGTCATGGATTTGCTATCTTATTATGGTTTAAAACTTATCTCTTTTCTTCTTTCCATGGTTACTTACGGTGCCAAGTGGATATACAATAGAAATTCTTCCCTTTTTGTATAGTGCAGTCAAGTATGATTTGTGCCTACGTGTATAGGATATCACGTTTCCAATTGTGGATGATTTGATAATAATATTCTTGTTCTTCGCAATAAATCATTGCTACCGATGTGTATTGGCTTGGAAATTGTTCAGGAAGAGGAAATTCGATATGAATATGTGTAGTGTATATTTAAAACCCATTGTGCCGTAGAATTCGGGTAGGTATGCCCACATTTAGGCTCCGGAGAGCGAGTGCACTAGGGTGGAGCCATGCGTGGCCGCCCCTCTCCTTATATGATGTACTATATGATTGTGTCTATATCCCTAAATAATACTTGCGAGTATTATTTATGGGCCCCGGGTGCGTGTCGATATAGGCTGCCGTTGGCAATTTGAGGGATGAAGTCCCGTTATTTTTGGAGCTCCTTTGGTGTCCTCGTGTTCTAGGCATAATGGTGACTATATGATACTTTATAATTAATTATCTGGATATATATATTGTGAACATTTTAAGTTGTCTGTTAACGTAATGTGTTTTAACTTTTATTTAAGTCAATCTTTTTAAAACCCCTGTCAGGATATAGGGTGGATTGACTTACTCAGTAATTTATTTACTGATGTGTGTTATGTATATTTTTTTTTCAGAGAACGGTGAGCGCCATTGATCATCCGGCATGCATGGGTATTGGGACATTCTTTTTAAAATAAAGCTGCGAAGAAACTTTTAATTTATGTATGTTTTCTTTTATTTATTACGAACCACTACTTCAGCCTGTTGGCACTTTTTATCGCTTTCTGCATTTAAATTCTTTAAGTACTCCTGAGAGTATTATTTTGGAAAGACGGATTCCCGGTGTTTCTTTTAATGAGAGTATTAGATGCGATTTTAGCCTTAGCATTCCTTGTGTAAGGTTGCGTTCGGCAGGCTTAAACAAGGAATGTGGCGGTAATATCCCGGCTCTTTTGGATTTAAAAATTCAGGGTGTTACAGAGTGGTATCAGAGACTAAGGTTCATAATACATTATTATTATTTTAAAGGTATCAATACTATATTTTTAAGTATCATCATTTTTAAGTATTAGTACTGCCTCAGCATTATTTTTAAGTGATATCAGTATATTATATATATATACTTATATACTTCTTTTTTTTTATAAAAAGAAAAAAAAATATGTATATATATTTATAAAGGACTTACTGTTCATGAAAACAAATTTCACTGATGCATTCGACTGTTTTAAAATTTGGGGGGATGGATCATAACTCATGAGCATGCATCGCATTAGCTATTTATTTATTATTGTATTATTTCTATTCATGTCTTCCCTTTTAGTTAGGTAGTAGAAGTGCTAATAATAAATTTTACTACATTAGATGTCTGATCCACGATTGGTGAACACCATTGTCGACCTCGTCGCGATGCGTGGGGAGGACACGCGCTACCGTCATGAGATGGAGGCTCTCTTACGCCAAGTGGATGTGCTTCAGCGCCGCATTCACGCTCTGGAGAGAGACGAGCGGGGGAAGGAGCTTAGGCACCGAATTGAAGAGTTAGAAAGGAACTACACCCACCTGAGAGAAGCTAGTAAAGCTGCATGTCGCCAGATCGATGAATTAAGCCGGATTACAGGTATCGACCATGAGCATCTTCAGAATGTAAAGCTAGAGAGCAGATTGGCAAATAGGAAGATCCGAGCTGCTGAGTTGGAGATAAGTCGGCTCCAAGCTGCAGTTAGATCCGTCGAGGCTAGTGGTTCTAACGACCCAATCCGACATCGTACCCCCAGCCCGTCTCGTGAACATGACAGGGAACCCAGGGAAGAAGAGGAGGAGAACGACCCCCAGGAGGATCCCGAAGAGAATGGCGATCCCAAATGAGGATGATGAGTAACTGCTATGTGGAGATTCCGTAGTATTCTGTCATCGCTAGTTATAGACATACACCTTCCTGTTTACACCGGCATATTTATTTTGCTTTAGCATGTTTCCGTTCTTGAATTACCCTCTTTTTGGCTGGACGAGTTGTTGTTCTCACAATTCAAATGATTGAACCTTTGCTTTAAATCTCCCTTGTCTTTAATTAGATTGATCTATCCATACTTAAATGGGATGATACGGGTGGATAGGAAGGAAATTTAGTAGCTTGATTCTCTGGCAAGTTGTTTCAGAAGTTTAACACAGAGGCAGTAAGTGTTGAATAGTTAAAATTGAACACGACAGTGGCTTCCTCAATTCCTTTACTCCTAGTTGTGCCCATTTGTCATATGTACATCTACGATCACCTGTATAATCCATACTACTGTAAATATCTACTTGCACTATATAATTTTAGATCTACAAGCTACACATTCTTGTAATTATATCTCGTAGATAATACTAAGGTTCATATTTAGGACGATAACTATATTTTGGAAGTCAGGTACCTACTGCGATGTCGCAAGTCAGGATACACATGACGTAGAGTCGTCACCTTACTATATAGGTTATGAATCACTCTCATTAGGTTGCACTTATACAGCTTGACCTCCTGGAATGATTCTGTGTGTGATAAAATATTGTGGAGGCAATAGTATAACCAAATAATTAATCTCTACATCCCATTAGAAATATTTAGATGTATATTAAGGGACTAGGGGGAAATTCAGTAGAAGTTAAAAGTGGTGAGGCTAGACAAGGGTCTAAATGATTTTTAAGACAAGCCTGCAGGAACAATTGCCGTTGAAGAATAAGCATTGCCTTAGAGAATTTTGTTTAACGCATGGCAATGGGTTGTGAGCATGCGATTAATTGGATGTCAAACGACCCAAGCTTCATCTACTTACCATTATTATTATCCTGTCATATATGATTTGTAGTAGGAATATTTATTTCTTTTATCCTCTTTAGATAGTAAATAAAATCTTCACGTATGGGAACCGATTCCATTTTTTTTTTTTTTGTTATGCATAACCTGAAGGAGTTGTCTTACTCTACTTATGGCTATCCAATAATACTCAATTAGTTATATATATATATATATTTGTTTATTAGTGATAATAATAATCAGAATTGGATGGTCTGTATCTTTGGATTAAATGAGTGCTAGTGCCAGAATGTTGGATGGCTATTTCCGGCTCATAGGGAAGTGTCTTTTGACCCTTGTATTATATAGTTCAAATCGTCCCTTATTGTATAGTGAAGAAGCCATTCCTATTACTATTAGCATATTGCTTAAGCCACAGTTGCTTATGCTACTTTTCCTTCTTACTATTTTAGTTTCCTGCTAGTACTGAAAATTCTATTTGCGTTGTATATAAATTTATGTGCTGACCTATTGCACTTTATCTTGTTTTTGTATAACATTACCTTAGCTTTAAGACATCCTTAACTCCCTAGCAATACGCTTATGCCACTGATCTTATTTTATAGAATGGCACCACGTGGAAGGCCTAGGAAGAACAACCCCAATGCTCAAGCTAACAATGCAAATGTTTCTGGGCCTCAAAACTTGAACCAAGGGGCCGTCCCTAATAACGTTCCGGGTGTGGCGAACATACCTCTAAATGTGAATCAAGAGGAACCCCGAAACCAGAACATTCCCGATGCTGGAGATCAACCACCTCACAACCCGAACGTGCCCAACTTTGGCAACACGGATGAACGACTGCGAACAATTGAACAAATGTTGATTACTTTGGGCAACGCCCAACTCCAACAGGGGCAAGCAGCAGCTGTTGTGCCTCCACCGCAGGCCCAACTGAACTACCTGGCTGTGGTGAGTCAATACCATCCACCACGCTACGAAGGCCAAGAAGATCCCGCAAAATTGGAGGAATGGATTAGAACATTCGACAAATTGCTGAACGCTACTAGGTGTCCTGAAGAGCAAAAGGTACAAGTGGCAACATACTTCCTGGGCGGGGAAGCAGATGAATGGTGGCAAGACTACCAAGGAGGATTGGGGAATGATGATGAGCCTTACTCCTGGGATGAAGTAAAGGAAGCATTGCGAGGACGTTTCTACCCTATGAGTATCAAGGCAGCAAAATATGAGGAATTTCTGAACCTAAGGCAGGGTATCATGACTGTACAGGAGTATTATGCAAAGTTCAAGGAACTCGTGAGGTTTGCTCCACGCTTAGTGCCGACCGATGCTGAAAAAGCCCAGAAGTTTGAAATGGGATTAACACTTTCAATCCGAGAGATTTTAGTGGGTGGTCAGCACACAACCTTACAATCTGTCTATGATCGGGCAGTGGCAATCGCTCGAGTCCAACAACTGAAGAGGAGAGCAGTTGGGGAGACTAGCAGAAGGCCACAGGGCCAGGATAAGAGGAATCGCAACAATCAGAACACCAACAATAATTTTCGGGGAGGAAATGGGCGTGGTGGCACCAATGGGACATATCAGGGAAGAAATGGTGGCAACAGGACTCAAGGGAATCGTGCCCCACCACCTTGTCCGAAGTGTAATAGGCCACATATGGTTAGAGAGTGCCCTGGGCCAAGGAACTGTTATCGATGTGGCCGGGAAGGTCACCGAGTTGCAGAATGCAGGGTACGAGCAGAAACGATTGTGAAAAGAGAGAATTTGACCAACCGCCCTGTAGCAAATCAACAACAAAACAATCAAGAGCGTCGCAATGGCAACAACCAGGGACCAAGGCCGCCACAGAATCAGAATCAGGGCAATTGGAATAACGGAAATCGAGGACAGCATGGAAATCAAGGTGGTGCAGCAGGGAGATTGAACGTCATTAACCAAGCCGATATTCCTGAGCAAGCTGATGTGTTAGCAGGTACTTTTACTGCTTTGACTGTACCTGTTAAGGTATTATTCGACTCTGGTGCTAGTTGTTCATTCATTTCTTCGAGAATCACATCGAACTTAGAGCTACCTACTCCTGAACTGATCAAGTTAGGAATCCAACTACCTTCGGGTGAGGTTGTATCGTGCTCTGAACGATACAACGGAATCCCTATAATCATCAAGAACTTAGAATTCTTCGCTAACCTGATCAAATTCGATCTCAAAGATTTTGATATAATATTGGGAATGGACTGGCTAACCCAATATAAGGCGGTAATTGATTGTCCAAAGCAAAAGATTACCCTATCAAAGAGTAGAGGCAAGAAGGCGATATACTACGCTCACCCTCCGAGACAAGCTGCTAGGGTAGTCAACGCCCTAAAGTTCACCAATCTAATTAGGAAGGGCTACCCTTTGTATGTTGGGTATGTATGCAACCTTGAAGCGGAGCAGAAAGAGATAAATAACATTCCGATTGTTAAGGAATACCCGGATGTATTTCCTGAAGACATTCCAGGGATGCCGCCGCAACGAGACGTGGAGTTCACCATTGACCTAATCCCTGGAACTGAACCTGTGTCAAAAGCACCCTATCGTATGGCACCACTTGAGATGAAGGAGCTAAAAGACCAACTTGAGGAGTTGTTGGGTAAAGGGTACATTCGACCCAGTACCTCACCATGGGGAGCGCCCGTGTTGTTCGTAAAGAAGAAAGATGGTGGGTTACGACTCTGCATTGACTATAGAGGCTTAAATCAAGTCACTGTTAAAAACAAGTACCCGCTGCCGAGGATTGAAGATCTCTTTGACCAGTTGAAAGGGGCTAAGGTATTCTCAAAGATCGATTTGCGTTCGGGATACCATCAGTTACGAATTGCGGAGAAGGACATTCAGAAGACGGCCTTTCGCACCAGATATGGCCACTATGAATTCGTGGTGATGCCATTTGGGCTAACCAACGCCCCTGCGGTGTTCATGAATCTGATGAACAGTGTGTTCCGTGAGATGCTAGATCAGTGCGTTGTCGTTTTTATCGATGACATTCTGATATACTCGCGGGACAAAGAGGAGCATGCGAAACACCTTCATCAAGTGTTGAAGATGCTGAGAGACAACCAGTTATACGCCAAATTGTCCAAATGTGAGTTCTGGATGACTGAAGTGGCGTTTCTGGGCCACATTGTCTCAGCAGAAGGAGTATCAGTTGATCCGGCCAAGATTTCGGCAGTAACTGAGTGGCCGACACCCACAAGCCAAACGGAAGTAAGGAGCTTCCTGGGATTAGCGGGATACTATAGGAGGTTTGTCCGGGATTTCTCAAGAATTGCACGACCTCTAACTCAACTACTGAAGAAAGGCTTGAAGTATGAATGGACGAAGGAGTGTGAAACAGCCTTTCAAGAATTGAAGACGAGACTAACAACTGCTCCAGTACTCATTCTTCCGTCGGATAATGAGGATTTCGAAGTGTACAGTGATGCTTCGAAGGAAGGCTTAGGGTGTGTATTGATGCAAGAACAACGTGTGATTGCATACGCATCCTGACAATTGAAACCTCATGAGGAGAGCTATCCGACACATGATTTGGAATTAGCTGCAGTGGTTTTTGCCCTCAAAATATGGCGACACTACTTGTATGGCAGAACGTGTAGAATCTTCACCGACCATAAAAGCCTTAAATATATATTTACGCAGAAAGAGCTAAATATGAGGCAAAGACGATGGTTGGAGCTTATAAAAGATTACGACTTGGAGATTTTGTACCATGAGGGAAAAGCTAATGTCGTCGCAGACGCACTGAGCCGGAAAACCGAACACGCATTGAATACATTGATCCTACCACCGCAGCTGTATATGGATTTGGTGAGGTTGGACGTCGAACTAGTCCAACATGGCACAGTGGTGAACACCCTCAACTCTATGGCGATTACATCCCCTGTATTCGAGGAAATACGGGCAGCTCAGCCCGGTGATATAAAATTGGATAGGGTAAAAGAAAAGATTTCCGAGGGAAAGGCGGTAGGCTTCGCTATCCATCCCGATGGAAGCATTCGTTTCAAGGGGAGGTGGTGTGTGCCCCAAAAGTGTGGGGACTTGAAACGAAAATTGATGGAGGAAGGCCACAACACACCGTATTCGGTGCATCCTGGAGGTGATAAACTCTATAAGGACTTGAAAAATGTGTATTGGTGGCCAAGAATGAAAAACGAAGTAGCTGACTTCGTATCTAAGTGCTTGACCTGTCAGAAGGTCAAAGCAGTCCGACAAAAACCACTTGGCTTAATGAAGCCGCTGGAAATCCCGAGCTGGAAATAGGAAAGCATTTCTATGGATTTCATTTCCGGACTACCACGGTCACCTAAGGGAAACAACAAGATTTGGGTGATTGTCGATCGACTGACAAAAGCGGCAATATTCATTCCCATGAAGGACACATGGTCCATGGATCAACTTGCACACGCTTATGTCGATAATGTAGTTCGAAGACATGGAGTTCCCCACGACATCGTATCCGATCGAGACTGTAGATTCGTCTCCCATTTTTGGACAAAAATGCAAGAAGCATTAGGGACTCAAATCAAGATGAGTACGGCCTTTCATCCTATGACCGATGGCCAAACCGAGAGAACGATTCAAACATTGGAGGATATGTTACGAGCATGTGTTTTAGAGTTTAAAGGTAGCTGGGAGAACCACATTCCATTAATTGAGTTCTCATACAATAACAGTCACCATGCAAGCATCGGTATGGCACCATTTGAGGCGTTATATGGACGGAAGTGCCGCAGTCCACTGTGTTGGACTGAAACTGAGAATTCAACAATACTTGGACCTCAATTAATCACGGACATGGCCGAGCAAGTGAGAGTGATTCAACAAAAGATGAAAGCGGCCCAGGATAGGCAAAAGAGTTATGCCGATGTTAGACGGCAAGAGTTGGAGTTTAATGTGGGGGATAAGGTCATGTTGAAAATATCACCAATGAAGGGCGTTATGCGTTTTGGGAAGCGGGGCAAGTTAAGTCCCCGATATATTGGACCATATGAGATCCTTGAACGAATTGGCACCTTAGCCTATCGACTAGCACTACCAATTCAGTTATCTCGGGTCCACAATGTGTTTCACGTCTCCCAGTTGAAGAAGTACATCCATGATCCGAACCATGTACTTCAACCAGAGGTTATAGAATTGGACGAGGACTTAAAGTATGAGGAGACTCCAATTCAAATACTTGATTCCAAAGCCCGAGTCACAAGAACGAAGACCATAAAAATGGTGAAGGTTTTATGGTCTAATCATGGGGTCGAAGAAGCCACTTGGGAGTTGGAATCGGACATTCGCCAACACTATCCACACCTTTTCCAAGAGGACTCCGAGACAGTTATGGGGACATAACTGCCATCCTAAGCGAGGGAGGATATAACACCCGAGGAATAGTATCATGAAGGTACGTCACACCTAGTTATATTTCTAGCTACACCCTTTATGTATATCTTTCATTTAAACCATTGAATGATACGCAACTTCGAGGACGAAGTTGAATCTTAAGGAGGGTAGACTATAACACCCACGATTATTTTATTAATTCCCTATAGATTTAGTGATTAATAAGTATGTTAATATTATGGTCACTATGATAGTTATGGTTCTATTAACCTAATCACATTATTATTATTATTAATATAATGATTAATGTATATTATTAGACTAATTTGCTATTATGGGATGAAAACAAGAAGAAGACAACACCATGTCAGTCCTTGCCACTACGGGTGGAATTGAGTTGATTCAATCAATATATATATTTATATTTATTATTCAAGGAGAATAAAAGAAATAAATAGTAACTGGGATGGATTGTATTGTATATTTTATATGATCATAATAACAATATAGGAGAATTTTGGGCAACTTGTAACTTTCAAATCTTTCGTAAGAGATTCAAATCCGATTAGGAGGTGAAATTATCATATATTTGAACCCCAAAAATCGTCCAACAACCCATTCTTGTTACCATCTAAACAGATTCTAAAACCTACATTACGCACTCCCTCTTCCCATAGCAGAAATACCGATCGAGAAAAACAAAAGAAGAGAAGAAAACTTCGGGCAGTCTTGAGGGGGCAGCGGCGATCAAGACTTCTTGCTTCAAGTTCAGACGGTAAATCATCCCTCTTAGCCTCTCCTTTCTCTGGTCAAGATTGTAGCAAAACATCCCTAACCTTCTCCACATTTATTTCAAGAACGCAGCCATCTCGGATAAGTTAGGACGTCGGAGACGGTCTCCCTTGCTAATCGAACCAAAGATCTCTTGTGCTACAATCATAATCTGGTGTACAGTAAGTCAATCTCCCTATTTCTCATTGATTAGCCACCCTCTGCGTAAATCTCTTTCTTGTTGATTTATAACCCTTTTCGTTTTAATGAGTGTGTAAATTTCGCTTCTCGCCGATCCGTAACCATTGTGTAAATTCTTTTCGGAAACCTAAATATGTGTACTAAGAGTTGCCTTTAATTCCTTCATCGTCTGTCATCATCATGGCTTTTGAAAACCAGTGTCTGTAAGTATATATACGCTCCACTATAAATTCTTTTAGTGTTCTTCAATGAAGATCTAATCTTGAGCAATTCGTACACCCCAACCTGGTCAAAATCTTATATTCTATTTCATGTAAAGATTCTTCTGGTAGTCGTGTTCTTGTTGGGGAATAAACATATTATTCTCGGATGCATATAGGTATTAGCAGTGGGCAAATATTCGTGTGATGGGTCTGCCCAAGTCAATCTGAGGGTCAAGTAATACTACTACTATAAAGTGTAATGTACAGAGCTGACAAGTCATGGATTTGCTATCTTATTATGGTTTAAAACTTATCTCTTTTCTTCTTTCCATGGTTACTTACGGTGCCAAGTGGATATACAATAGAAATTCTTCCCTTTTTGTATAGTGCAGTCAAGTATGATTTGTGCCTACGTGTATAGGATATCACGTTTCCAATTGTGGATGATTTGATAATAATATTCTTGTTCTTCGCAATAAATCATTGCTACCGATGTGTATTGGCTTGGAAATTGTTCAGGAAGAGAAAATTCGATATGAATATGTGTAGTGTATATTTAAAACCCATTGTGCCGTAGAATTCGGGTAGGTATGCCCACATTTAGGCTCCGGAGAGCGAGTGCACTAGGGTGGAGCCATGCGTGGCCGCCCCTCTCCTTATATGATGTACTATATGATTGTGTCTATATCCCTAAATAATACTTGCGAGTATTATTTATGGGCCCCGGGTGCGTGTCGATATAGGCTGCCGTTGGCAATTTGAGGGATGAAGTCCCGTTATTTTTGGAGCTCCTTTGGTGTCCTCGTGTTTTAGGCATAATGGTGACTATATGATACTTTATAATTAATTATCTGGATATATATATTGTGAACATTTTAAGTTGTCTGTTAACGTAATGTGTTTTAACTTTTATTTAAGTCAATCTTTTTAAAACCCCTGTCAGGATATAGGGTGGATTGACTTACTCAGTAATTTATTTACTGATGTGTGTTATGTATATTTTTTTTTCAGAGAACGGTGAGCGCCATTGATCATCCGGCATGCATGGGGATTGGGACATTCTTTTTAAAATAAAGCTGCGAAGGAACTTTTAATTTATGCATGTTTTCTTTTATTAATTACGAACCACTACTTCAACCTGTTGGCACTTTTTATCGCTTTCTGCATTTAAATTCTTTAAGTACTCCTGAGAGTATTATTTTGGAAAGACGGATTCCCGGTGTTTCTTTTAATGAGAGTATTAGATGCGATTTTAGCCTTAGCATTCCTTGTGTAAGGTTGCGTTCGGCAGGCTTAAACAAGGAATGTGGCGGTAATATCCCGGCTCTTTTGGATTTAAAAATCCGGGGTGTTACAGAGTAAGTTAACACATAGCATGGGTTAGGGGTTTCAAAGCCTTTAATTAAATTTAATAAAAACATTTCAACAATATTTAATTTAGCCGGCAATCCGGCGGCCGCAGCCAATTTCATAAAATCTAAGCTTTTTATTATATTTCCCGTTACGCCATCATCTCAACAATATATCATTTAGCCGGTGATCCGGCGGCCTCAGCCAATTTCATAAGTATCATTTAGCCGGTGATCCGGCGGCCGCAGCCAATATCAATAGTATCATTTCTCAAAATATTTTTCGTTTCTTTTATAGTTCACCATTCACCACGGCTCTTGTGACCGCAATCCTCATAATCAATATTTATAAATAACCATTCGCCAGGGCTCTTATGTCCACTGGCCGTTCGCTTGGGCTCTTATGTCCACAAGCCGTTTGGTCGACCATTCGCTAGGGCTCTTATGTCCACTAGCCGTTCGCTTGGGCTCTTATGTCCACAAGCCTTCTGGTCATATTGATAATATCAAACTTGGTCACAAATTCCCCAATGTTTCCAAAAGAATTCTTTTAAAGAAAATGTTTTTATTTGGTGTAACGGGATTTTTCAAAAGTATAGATATATCGTAATTCAACGTCTCGACCGTTTGTTTCGAATTTCAAAATCTCTTCGATTTAAAAATCATTTGGCGTCACAGTTTACGCCTTTTTGGTTTAAAAATCCATTTCTTAGGCGATTGATTTGAAATTTGTACAGCATCTCAAAAACATCCCAACGAACAACTTTCGTGTTTTAAGTTTTTCGGAAAAACGATGGGAAGCATGTCAAAAATCAAGTCTTCTACAGAATCAAAAAGCTGTCAGGATTCAGGTTTGACAACGTTAAAAGATTCGACTTTTTATCATATCAAATGGACTCCAAAAATTCTGAAATTTTACAGAGACATACTAGACTTGATTTCCAACAACTTTTGTTTAGATCACATAGATTGGTTTGGGCTAGAAATGATAGGAATAAGCTCCTCAAGATCGGTTATGAAATCTGTCATCCTTTGACAATTCCTAAAAACGCAGAATATGTCCGATTCGATTTGGGGTATCAAAACTTGATGAAAATTTCTGAAATTTTTTCACAATATAGCTTATGATCTTTGGATCAAAATCTTAGTTTCGAGTTTTCAGGTTTGAACACTCGAAGTAATAGAAATATGCTCATCAAGTTCGGTTAAGAAATCTGTCAAGGTTCTTGACATCGGTTCTAACGCAGATCGGATCGGCTCGAGTTTGGAGGTTCAAATCTCAATGAAAAATTCTAAAAACTTACAGTAATATTCCAAACTCATAGATCTACAATTCTTATGTTCAACTCCAATCCTAGATCGGTCTAGATCTAAGGTAAAAATAACCAACAAGTTCGAACGAAAATTCTGTCAAGGATTCTAAGATCCAGATTTGATACTCTTCGGTTTTGGGTCGGTTTCAGGTTTCAAAACAACATGAAAAATTCTAAAATTTTTGCAGAAGCTAGACCAACGTCTTAGGAACACTTTTCATGTTTTGAGTTTTTCCGTTTGAGCAGCTTTAGGGGTTCGAAAAATTCATACGAAAACGCTGCGCCGGGGGTTTTTCTTGTTGACAGATTTTAGAGTTTCTAAATCTCTATGTTTGGTTGCATTTTAAGTCACCCAAAACCATAGTAAGGTTAACTTACAGTGGGGATGATGTCTAGGAAGTCACGGGGTCGTCCGGAATCCACGGGATGTCACGAACGAATCTCTTCCACCCGATTTATTCTTCCCTTGGCTCCGATTTGTGTTCGAATATGAAGATTCGTAAGTTAGGATGATGTTTATGATCTTAAAACCATATGGAAACTTGATTAACATCTTACCAACAATCCAAAGCTTGCAATCCTTGATCTACACACTTCCTTGGTTGGATTTGGTTGCCGGAAACTCGTCGGAAAGTCGCCGGAAGTTCGTCGGAAGAGTGTTTGGCTTTGGGAGAGTTTTGGGAGAGTTTTGGGGTGAATGATTGATGAAAATGGCTGACAATGGGGATGGGATTGATTACATAACGTCCAAAAAGATGCCTCCCCCGTGATAGATCAGATTCCCAACCTTGGGCCCCGAAAATTGGCGAGAAAGTCGCCAAAACGCGACAAAACGTCGCTGCTGTCAGGACGGCGCGGGGTTGGCGCGGTTTTTAGCCAAACCCAGCGCCAAGTGCGCGCCACACTCGCCTGGACTTCGGTCCGGGCGGGGTCGTGCGATCCGTCGTGCTTTTCCTCCTCTTTTTCGGACTTCTATCCTCCTACGTTTTCGGGCTCGATTTTTCGGGTCATTCTTAGATCATAAATTCTTATCTTAAGTTTATCTCGACTCAAATGAGTTTCATGTTTGAGATTTTAAGTCCGTCGGTCTCGGGTTCGTAGGCTTCCAATTCGTCGTCTTTTGATTCCCGTGCAATAACTCGTATCATTAAATTTCTTCCGACTTCACGGGTTCTTGGAATTAAAATTCTTTTCCTTCATGAACTTAACTCCAATTATTTTTACTCAATTCATGGAATGTCTTCGGGCGGGCTTCCTTTCCCTCTTTTATTCCATTTTGAATTTAAATCTATCGGCGTTTCATTTCCGAGCAATAAATTATTGTGATAAATTATTTTCTTCTTCTCGGATATATTTCGACATTGATAGGAATAAATTTTATTCCCTTGGACGTTGATAAAAATTCGGGGTATTACAGCTTCTCCCAGAAGCACTTTTGCAGCTATTCGAGGTGCTTTTGCTTTTTCTAAAAAGCCAAAACAAACACTCTTTTTCCTTCAAAAGTGTTTTTGGCAGAAGCAAAAGCCAAAAGCACTTGGAAAAAAGCCATTCCAAACAGGCTCTAAGCAAGTAACTATTGTGTTTTGATAGAATGTTTGAAAATCAGCTTTTTTTAGTGTGTTTGGATGTGTAAAAATAAAAAATACTTTTGGAATGAAATAATTACCAAAAAGGACATGCTTTTTATATGGAAATAAGATATATTTATAATGTAAGGGCTCGCTTGGATTGACTTTTGAGAAAAACAGAAGCAAAAGCAGAAGCAGAAGTGAAAGACAAAAGTAGAAGCATATAACTTTTGTGTTTGGATGGAATGTTTGAAAATTATTTTTTTTTCAAAAGTGTGTTTGGATGTGTAAAAGTGAAAAGTGCTTTTGAAATGTGTAAATTACCAAAAATGACATGCTACTTAATATGATAATAAGATATATTTGTAGTGTAATTTATATTAAGTAATGAGGGTATTTAAGTCTTTGCACATTTTACAATGTGCTTTTGGCTTCTGCTTTTCGCAGAAGCAAAAGCCAAAAGCACCTTGCTAAGAGCCCGTTTGGATTGGCTTATAGGGAGGTACTTTTGGCTTTTGCTTCTGCCAAAAGCACTTCTAGTAGAAATTAGGTGTTTGTTTTGGCTTTTAAGAAAAAGCAAAAGCACCTCGAAAAGCGAAAAAAGTGCTTCTGGAAGAAGCAGCCCAAGGGGTGCTTCTCCCAAAAGCAGAAGCCAAAAGCACCTCGTAAAATGTGCAAGGACTTAAATACCCTCACTACTTAATATAAATTACACTATAAATATATCTTATTATCATATTAAGTAGCATGTCCTTTTTGGTAATTACAACACTCTAAAAGCACTTTTCATTTTTATTCATCCAAACATATTTTTTAGAAAAAGCCGCTTTTCAAACATTCCATCCAAACACAAAAGTTACATGCTTTTGCTTTTGACTTCTGCTTCTGCTTCTAGTTTTGGCTTCTGGTTTTTTCAAAAGCCAATCCAAACGGGCCCCTAGGGAGGTGCTTTTGGCTTTTGCTTCTGCCAAAAGCACTTCTAGTAGAAATTAGGTGTTTGTTTTGGCTTTTAAGAAAAAGCAAAAGCACCTCGAAAAGCGAAAAAAGTGCTTCTGGGAGAAGCAGCATAGGGGGTGCTTCTCCCAAAAGTAGAAGCAAAAAGCACCTCGTAAAATGTGTAAGGACTTAAATACCCCCACTACTTAATATAATTTACACTATGGGGCCGTTTGGAATGGCTTATTTTGAAGTGTTTTTGGCTTTTGCTTGTGCCAAAAGCACTTTTGAAGGAAAATGAGGGCCCGTTTGGATTGGCTTTTGAAAAAAGCAGAAGCCAAAAGCAGAAGCAGAAGTGAAAGCCAAAAGCAGAAGCATGTAACTTTTGTGTTTGGATGGAATGTTTGAAAAGCAGCTTTTTTTCAAAAGTGTGTTTGGATGTGTAAAAGTGAAAAGCGCTTTTTAAATGTATAAATTACCAAAAATGACATGCTACTTAGGGCCCGTTTGGATTGGCTTTTGAAAAAAGCAGAAGCCAAAAGCAGAAGCAGAAGTGAAAGCCAAAAGCAGAAGCAGGTAACTTTTGTGTTTGGATGTAATGTTTGAAAAGCAGCTTTTTTTCAAAAGTGTGTTTGGATGTGTAAAAGTAAAAAGTGCTTTTTAAATGTATAAATTACCAAAAAGGACATGCTACTTAATATAATAATAATATATATTTATAGTGTAATTTATATTAAGTAATGAGGGTATTTAAGTCTTTGCACAATTTACGAAGTGCTTTTGGCTTCTGCTTTTCGGAGAAGCACCCCCTGGGCTGCTTCTCTCAGAAGCACTTTTGCAGCTTTTCGAGGTGCTTCTGCTTTTTTCAAAAAGCCAAACCAAACGTTTCTTTTTCCCCAAAAGTGCTTTTGGCAGAAGCAAAAGCCAAAAGCACCTTGGTAGAAGCCAATCCAAACACCCTCTTAATATGATAATAAGATATATTTATAGTGTAATTTATATTAAGTAATGAGGGTATTTAAGTCTTTGCACAATTTACGAAGTGCTTTTGGCTTCTGCTTTTCGGAGAAGCACCCCCTGGGCTGCTTCTCCCAGAAGCACTTTTGCAGCTTTTCGAGGTGCTTCTGCTTTTTTAAAAAAGCCAAACCAAACATTTTTTTCCCCATAAGTGCTTTTGGCAGAAGCAAAAGCCAAAAGCACCTGTGTAGAAGCCAATCCAAACACCCTCTGAGTGTTTGTTTTGGCTTTTAGGAAAAAGCAAAAGCACCTCGAAAAGCTACAAAAGTGCTTCTGGGAGAAGCAGCCCAGGGGGTGCTTCTCCGAAAAGCAGAAGCCAAAAGCACCTAGTAATGTGTGCAGAGTCATAAATGCCCCTATTAATTTATTTTAATTACACTATAAATATATACTATTATATATAAATAGCATATCCTTTTTAGTAATTTATACATTTCAAAAGCACTTTTCACTTTTACATATCCAAACACACTTTTGAAAAAAAACTGCTTTTCAAACATTACATCCAAACACAAAAGTTACTTGCTTCTACTTTTGGCTTTTACTTCTGCTTCTCCTTTTGGCTTCTGCTTTTTTAAAAGTCAATCCAAACGGGCCCTATAGCATGTCCTTTTTGGTAATTACCACACTCTAAAAACACTTTTCATTTTTATTCATCCAAACATATTTTTTAGAAAAAGCCGTTTTTCAAACATTCCATCCAAACACAAAAGTTACATGCTTTTGCTTTTAACTTCTGCTTCTGCTTCTATTTTTGGCTTCTGCTTTTTTCAAAAGCCAATCCAAACGGGCCCAAAGCCATTCCAAACACCCTCTAATTTATATTAAGTAGTAGGGACATTTAAGACTTTGCACACATTACTAAGTGCTTTTGGCTTCTGCTTTTCGGAGACGTACGCCCTAGGCTGCTTCTCCCATAAGCACTTTTGCAGCGTTTCGATGTGCTTTTGTTTTTTTCTAAAAAGCCAAAACAAACACTATTTTTCATCAAAAGTGCTTTTGGCATAAGCGAAAGCCAAAAACACCTAAAAAAAAGCCATTCCAAACAAGCAAAAGCACCTCGAAAAATTACAAAATTGCTTCTGGTAGGGGTTGCTTCTCCGAAAAATTACAAAAATAGTGTTTGGTTCAGCGTTTTAGAAAAAGTAAAAGCGCCTCGAAAAGCTGCAAAAGTGCTTTTGAGAGAAGCGGTCCAGGGGGTGCTTATCCGAAAAGCAGAAGCCAAAAGCACCTAGTAATGCGTGCAAAGTCTTAAATGCCCCTAATACTTAATATAAATTACACTATAAATATATCTTATCTCATATAAAAAGCATGTCATTTTTTGTAATTACCCTATTCTAAAAGCACTTTCCACTTTTACACATCCAAACACACTTTTGAAAAAAAGATTCTTTTCAAACATTTTATCCAATTTTTCATTTTCACTTCTGCTTCTGCGTTTTTCAAAAGTTAATCCAAACTGGCCCCTAGTAATGTGTGCAAAATCTTAAATGTCCCCACTAATATATTTAAATTACACTATAAATATGTATTATTCTCATAAATATCATGTACTTTTTGGTAATTATAACATTCTAAAAGCATTTTTCATCTTTACACATCCAAACACATATTTGAAAATTCAAACAACATATCCTTAAACAAAAGTTACATGTTTTTACTTTTGGTTTTCACTTTTCATGGAATACTTTTGGTTTCTATTTTTGAAAAGCAACGTTTTTCCAAAAATATATTTGGATATGTAAAGATGAAAAGTGTTTTTAGAATGTTATAGTAATTACTAAAAAGTACATGCTATTTATGAGAATAGTACATATTTATAGTGTAATTTAAATATATTAGTGGGTGCATTTAAAACTTTGCACACATCACTAAGGGCACGTTTGGATGGATTTTGAAAAAAGCTGAAGTAGAAGTGAAAAATATTTAAAGTTTAAAAAGTATTAGTTTTTAAAAACACTATAAGTTGAGGAAGGGTAGTATTTAAAGTTTGCGGTTAGAATGAAAAATATTTATTATTTATAATAATTTTAGATTTCAAAACTTGAGGCGCCAACATTGATGCTAAACACAATCTTAAGGGTGTGTTTGTTACGTGAGAATCCATCCACATTATTCGTAATGATTATTTTAAAATTCCATGTGCCGAATTTTTTTAAAGAGTGTTTGTTAAACTTATATAACCGGGAATATTAATAATATTCTCACTTGTATGGGAATATGGATATTAAGAGGCTTGTAGTGTTGGTTATCCACATTATGGACTCTATGAATCTA
This sequence comes from Hygrophila difformis, assembly GCA_030278955.1. Taxonomy (NCBI): domain Eukaryota; kingdom Viridiplantae; phylum Streptophyta; class Magnoliopsida; order Lamiales; family Acanthaceae; genus Hygrophila; species Hygrophila difformis. The sequence continues at coordinate 35,974,030 of JAOANR010000005.1, read as the reverse complement.
AATAAACGATCTATCTTATCTTCCACAACCTATTCATCTACTCTCCTCTATCTCTTGCTTGCGCTATTATTTTCTTCTTTCTTACTATATATTTTCAATTCTTTTATCTTCTTCTTGTTCTGTACTTTACACATTCCAGGTAAGATGTCATATACGCACCGCAAACACACTAATGTACATTAAGTAATTTAAAAGGATGTAATCTATCTACGAGTAATGTAGTACATTTCTAGTAATAATTTAAAAAGTGATATTCCACCAAACGCAACCTAACGGCCTTCCAAACTAGGACCTTAATTCTTGCCCTTGCCCACCACACATTGGTATATATATTCTCCACTTGCTCTATCTCCGCAGTTAGCGTTTCATGTGCTGATGGCCTGATGCTCCAGTGAAGACTCCATCTTGGAAAAGTTTTCCCAAGTGGCGTATCAGCATTGTTAATAAATTTTGATACATTAAAAAATAGATCATGATTATTGAAATTAATTGGTATATATTTTATGTAGCAAAAAAATTGGTGGTATGCATTTTTATCTAACTAAGGTGATCTTAGTTTGTGTGATATAGACTCCCACCCCACCACTTCTTTCCGAGCACATGATTAAGCTCGATTGAAAAGTAAATACTTTGGCTTGAACTCAAACGAGCAGCTACATTTGACCTGAAAGGATAGGGACCGGCTGGGAAATTTAACCTCCAAACTATAGGTTTGGAGTTGGGGACTTGACCACTAGTTCTCGACTTTGAGTCAGAGTACTCAAAGCTCTACAAGTCAAGAAATTTATTTAAATATCACCCCTAGTGTGACCAGATGAATACCGTGTGAAACACAGGACACACATGAAGAAAAATAAAGTTGCTTGCAGCAAATAAAACCATCCACAATTTTCTTTCTATTTTTGGGTGTCCATTTTTTGCGTCCTCCGAAGAATTAAATCACACACCTGGTACGTCAAGCTTAATTGTAATACGAACTACTCCCTTCGTCTCGCGAATTGTGACTCGTTTCTTTTGGGCACGGTAATTTATGTGGTGAGGTTTAGTGGTTAAAGTGATGTGAGTATTTGTGTTTAAAATTTTAATGAATTTTGACTTTCTTTATTGTTTAACTTTGACAAAATATTATTGTAATGATTTAATTAGAGAAAAATATTCAAGTGTGGTCTTGTTAGAATCGTCTAGACGTCTAGATTTAGGATATATATTTTATATAATTTTTATTTGTACCAATTTTAAAATATGAAGAATTAAAGGAATGGAAGGGACTTTGTGTAGAAAAATAAAAGTGTATTGAGAGTTGTGCAGAATAGTATAAATGATTACTTTTAATGGGATTTAGAAACCATTAAGATTCTAATCATATTTATATTAATTAAATTTATCTAAAAAGGGAAAGTGGTCACAATTCGTGGGACAGCCCAAAGAGGAATACGAGCCACAATTCGTGGGACGGGAGTACTATTTAGTCAACAATAGTGTTCTATCCATGTCCATATGTATCATTAAAGTTGTAGTTTTATTACTGAAATAAAACGTTGATAAGATAGAGGTGCACCACCTGCGATTTCCCTTCGGACTTGACAATAATTGAGAAAGTTGTTCCTCTCTGCCTCTGCCTCAAGCTCACAAGTCACACCTCAACCCAAATACTAATAACACTTCCAAATATCACTCTTTATAGCCCTTTACATGAAGCTCAATTTCGCTATATACACCAATAATAATAATAATATATAAACAGAGTAATATAATTGCCACATCTTCTTGAATGTTGAGACTGCACTATTGTAGCCATAAATTATTACATTATAATGCCAGAAGTGGTTTGTAGTAGCTCTGCTCTTGCGGGTACACCCAACTCCTTTGATAGTCTCTCACACAACTGCATAAACCCCCAATTTGTCAGAAAGGTAATCAGCTCTGAATTAGAGAAAATGGGAAGGGGAATGCAGACAACTACCTGTCTGTACACTATAGGATCGCCATATGCCTTTCGTAACTCTACTACATATAGGGATGGGCTTATCTCAAAAACCTGAAAGAGTAGCAAAATAAACAACATTTCGAAGGTTAGAAGGTGAAATCTATAGTGTTCAAACTCAGCTTCTTCACAATCATTCACTTACTTCTGCAGCAACTGAAAGGCGTCCCGGGGTTTTGTGACCTTCTCGCTGTTGCATCAATTTCAACTGTACATATTAATGCATACAAAAGAACCATTAGGACATTGTTTCTGGCATCAGTCACTTCTTCAACGTAAGTACTAGGAAAATTTGATTCCCCTGAGCAATCTGCAAGCTCAAGCTGCAGTCATTGCACAATATTTTTAAGGAAAGAATCTGGCAAGCTAAACTGACCTTCCCATTCTTATTCAGAACAGAAAATCCCATTTCCAAAACTGTATTTTTAATTCTCTCCTGCATTTCCTTCGGGGAATGATTTGATGTAAATCTGATTTTCCTCTCAGAAACATCCTGCCAATTTTAAATGTTGTTAATGTTAACTTATGCCAAAGTGAATATATCAAATGCAAAAGAGTATGGTTTGCTGCACGCACTGTCTTAAATGTTATTCTTACTTCTTTTTCAAAGAAACCAGAAAGATCGAGACACGAGGACATTCCAATCAGCTGAAATGCATTGATTAGAGTGCGGGAGTCTTGAGCTCTTTCCTTTTCGGCATCTGATGGCTGAAGAACAGATTGGGATGCAGTGAATTTCAGTATGGGACAAAATAAGCTACAAAGAGGATTTCATGAGCTCAGGGAATATGTATATACTGTTTCATGTACAGATGTAGCTTCATCATCTGTAGAACCCTCTTCCACTGCTTCTTCAACGTGTTGCTTTTGTTGTTGTTCCTCCTCTTCGTCATCATCCATGGGATCTAAAGGAGTATAGCCTTGTTTAAACCACTCATTTTCCTTTATCTCTTTCATGGTTATTCGCGTTCGTGGGTTGGGATCAAGAATCCTTCTTATAAGGGTTTTTGCACCCGGAGATAGCCATTTTGGTATCTGAACATCTCCCTTGAAAATCTGAATTGAATTTTGGATTATTGTCACTGAAGGATTCAAAACTCATAACAGGGAAAGTTGTTGTACTCAACTAAATGGTACTACCTTCTGATACAATACTGCCAGATTTCGATCATCAAAGGGAAGGAATCCAGTAAGAATAACATATAAGATCACACCACATGACCAGGTATCCGAGGTTGCACCATCATACCCTCTGTTTGAAAGAATTTCTGGGGCAACATAATTTGGACTTCCACAAGTTGTATGCAGCAAGCCATCATCCTAAATTTGAATCAGATGAGTAACTGAAGAACAAGGAGTACAAGAATATAATGAGCTTGATTATTAGATCTGCATACCCTAAAATGTTGAGGCAATGCACTCAGACCGAAATCTGTTATCTTAATGTTACCACTTGCATCAATCAACACATTTTCAAGCTGCTCATTAAACAAAAATAAATTAGGATACACATTTGATATTGACCAGAAATGTAATGATGAACACAAGAGGTTTCATTGCTTGGCAGCAGTCGGTATGGAAGAGGAAATTACTTTGAGATCTCTGTGGAAAACACCTTTGTTGTGACAATAACTAACGCCATCAATCAATTGTTGAAAGAGCTTCCTCCCTTGAGCTTCTGTAAATTTTCCTTTGGATGCCTGTGAACAACATACAGGGCAAAATTATTGTCCACCTGCTGATATTCAAAATCTGTGCAATTTTCCATAAAATCTCCACAGGACACTTACAATTCTCTCAAATAGTTCTCCCCCGTGGACGTATTCAAGGACCATATAAATCTTTGTCCTGCTTGCCAAGACCTAGTCGGTGATAATCCACGAATAAAGAACATCAGCGTGACAACTGTCAAAGTTTGAAATGCCAAACCATGGAATCCTAATCGAAATTTGCTTGATTACCCATGTTATAATTTAGTTTTTCTAACTTTCAAGCAAATCGTACCTCCAATAATCTGACGACGTTTGGGTGTTTGAGGATTTTCAATGTCCCAATCTCCCTCTTTATCTGCAATATACATCTTCAAATTATAAGATTGAATTGATTGATATGTCATACGTGCCTTTTCCAGATCAATCATTAAAGACAATATTTTTTTCAAAAGCATATATGGTGGGTGTCGCCTCCCCTAATTCCTGAATTTCGAAACAAAATCGCGAAATTCGAAATCACAGGAGGCCGGTAAACCTACCTGTTCGGTAATCTTGAGATCAACAATCCGATTCTTCTCCAAAATCTTGATGGCAAAGGGTTGACCCGATTCCAAATTCCTGGCGAACTTAACTTTACCGAAATTGCCTTCACCGAGAGTCCTTCCCAACTCGTACTTCCCCAATCGCATTCCCTTGATCTCCTCAAACTTCTGGTCGTCGGCCACGCCTCCTTCGGCCCCTTCGATCCTTGCGTGCAATAGTACCATATGATTAGCGTCTGTTGAAAAAATTCGGAAGGGATAGATAATCTTTCCCTGTCGTCTGCGATTAGAATTGCGGTGTGATTGGTATGGAATATGGATGAGGGAGGAATTCGAGGAGGATCTCAGGGGTCGTGGGCAATGGCGTGTATATATAGCGAGGAATAATAAGAGATAGTACTTCTATATCGTGGTGCAGTGGCAAGTTTCGTTCCCTTTGGTTCCAAGATATCTGACGACCGGATATGAAGCGTATGATAATAAAACAACGATTTTCCACGCCGCATCCCGAGGCCGAGGCCGAGGCCGCGGCCGGGCAGCTCAATGTTGAACCGGCAGGCAACCGCCCGATTGTAAATTCTCCTGTAGCTGTTGGGCAGTAAAATAATGGCCCCCAATCATTCGTCGTCAAATTGTCTACTTGTCAAAACACGTTAAAAATATAAATTAAATTAATATTACTTTCCGGTGGAGTCTATCCCTTCTTAAGGGAAAATGTGTGTATAAATTTATAATTTACTAAGATAGGATAAGATGTTGTTTAAACTTAAATAAATACACTTTTCCTTTTTGGTGGATTTTAAATCATAGAAATGTAGTACTCCTTATTAGTATATAAATTTGTCATTTTTTTAATTATCAAGAATGTACACTTTTGTGAGGGTTGGAGAATTACCCTAGTGGTCAAGTCTCCCGACTCCCAACCAATAGGTTCGGGGTTTGATACTCACCCGGTCCTCTATCCCTGTCCTTTATTCTCCTTTGTAATTTGTTTCGTTTGGGCTCCCACACACAGTGGCGGACACACGTTGGGGCTTGGGGGGACCCCAGAGTTCAAAGTTTGCCATTAATTTTTTATATAGCTATGTGTATTTTAGTTATGGTAGAATTTTTTTTTTATGTAATTCCGCTCACCATTAATTTTTTATACGGTTGCGTGAATTTTAGCTATAGTATATAGAATATATTTTCCTTACGCAATTGAAAAGATGAATGGGAAAAAGAAGATACTTCGTAATATATTTCTTTGTTGGTGGATTTTTTAACATAGACTCATATGTTCTTCGATCTTAATAATTAAAATAATAAACTTCGCCCACTATATAAAGTTGTAATTAGACTACGGCGAGCATATTTTACCGGCTTATGATTTTAGTATTGGTCCTATATATTACCACTACTACGGTTCAAAGACTGTTAAGAGATATTTTAGTATTGGTCCTATATTTGAGTTATTAAGAGATATTTGCGTAACACAATGGGGGATGATTATTGTAGTGACTCATTAGTATGTTACATTAAAAATTAAAAGGTTTTATAATATTTTCATAAAATATCGACTCGTAATGTACAATTGTCGTACATAATATAAAAATAAAATATTTATAATGAATTTTCTATATAATATTTTTTGCTTATTTTATATAGTGTGAGAAAAAAAAAATCATAGCTCGCTCCCCCGGTCTTCACATTCTGCGTTCGCCACTGCCCACACACTTTTGCTGATACATAAGTGTTAATATTTTTTTAAAAAAAAAGTACACTTCTGTGGTTGATACGTGCATGGAGAGAGTTGGAGGCTCTATCCTTTCTTAGGGGGAGAATGTGTACTTAAATTTATAATTTAAGATAGGATAAGATGTCGTTTAAACTTAAATAGATAGTACAATACTTTCCCTTTCTGTTTAATAGAAAACCAATTTTCATTTTAAATTATAGGAATGTATATTAATAGTAAATAAATTATCCCGTTTTAATTTATTATTTCCTCCATCTTATTATTTTTATTACGGACTCATCCAACATGTATGTCGATACATATTTTAACCATTAATAACCTAAATTGTGTACAACGAAAAGTTATAAAAATTTAATTGTCTAAAACTACAAAATTAGACGAATCTAACAAGATCTCACTTGACTGTGTTTTTTCTTACATAACTATGATAAAAATTTGAATCAAAGTTAAACATAATGGTGTCAAAAATTCATTCGTAACAAAAATATCGAGACGAATGTAGTATGAGTGTATGTTATTATTTTATTATTTTTTGGTGAACATGAGTGTATGTTATCAGGGCCGGTCCTGAGGGTGGTCGGAGGTGCAATTTCTCAGATCCACCGTTTAAAAGGGGGCCCAAATTTTATTTTTAAATTTTAATAATAATTTTTTATTGCTATGATATTAATTTTTCACATAATTTTTAGGTTTCATTCTTTTAATAGAGCAAAACTAACCATTAATTTCTCATTTAGTGTTTTTTCTTCACCAAAAATTTACAATGTTTTATGAACATAAGGAAAAATTTATATCCATGAACTTTTATTTTTAAGAATATTTGAATTTTATATTTATTTAGATTAAATCGGGACATATTATCTTAAGTAAAAGCTCGTTATCGAGCCTTTGTATATGTAAAATTCTACTTTGGGACTGAAAACTTTTCAAAGGCCATAAGATCCTCGAGAAATTATTCTTGGACTCAATGGGGCCTACGAATACTCGATTATTCCTCAAACAAAATAAAAATTTAGGACCTGTTATTTTATTTTGCCTAGGCTCCTAAAATGTGAGGACCGGCCCTGTATGTTATTTTAATTTATTATGAGTGTATGTTATTGTGTCTGTTTGATATGGGTATAGAGTTTTTATAATTCTAAAAGATGGCCATGCACGTTTCCATGTTATTGAGATTTTTAAGATTCCCAACAATGTAAGCCACATGTCAAACACTATTTTATTATTTTAAAATGGATCTAAAAAATTTAAAAGCATATTACCATTATCCGGTATCGTGTTTGAGAATTTTCATATACCAAATGCCACCTAAATTTTGTATTTTTAAGAGTGAGATATTATTGGGTTTGCTTAATTATATAGTTTTAAAATATTAAATTTATGACATTATATTATACTACCTCCTTTCTTTTTGTGACGATTTCATTTCTTTTTTTTTTATGCTAGTAAAATATAAAAATGTATTTTTAATCATTAACTCAAATTGTATATAAGTAAAAATTATAAAAATTTAATATTTTAGAATTATTACGTGATGAAACGAAACTTTACTAAATAAACAGTGATAATCTTACAAATAGATCAATTAAAAAATGAGGAAGTAGTAAATATTGATTTATCATATATGTTCAATATTTTTTTTTTATGGGGACTTAGCCCAAGTGGTTAAGTCCTCCGACTTCCAACGGAAGGTTGGAGGTTCGATTCACACCGGCCCCCTATCCATCTCTTTTATTTCCCTTTGTAATTTGTGTTGCATGGGCTCACACCACCATTTTCCTAGCCTGTATAGGCTGTTCAGCCAAAAAAAATACAATCTTAATTTTTTTTAATTAAACAACTGCAACAAATAACTTGAGTATAGCATGTATTTAATTGTTTAAGTAAAGTTTCAGATTCAGACATTCTGAATACAAAAAACTGTTTGGAATAAATCAATGTGGAATGTTACTCTTACACCTTTAAGAAGTCCGGGAAAAGGGTTAAGATTGTATCCTGATTCAGGAAACACTGAAGTAGTGTTTTATGGTATTAATGTGTTGTTTGATAATATGGAAGAGGGTGTAATATAAGTAATTCAATCCTTTCCTTGTAAGGGTCCGATTTCAATGCACTATTCAAACCCATAATTTATGATTATTGGAATTGGTGAGAATTGAAATTTTTTCATGCCTTAATCCTGGTTTGCTAGTTTTTTTTTTCTTTTTCAATATATATATAAAATTATTGGGTCTCATAAAGTAACACCTTTTTTAATAGGAAATAAATATAGTCTTCGATCGTTTTTTGGGAATTTGTTTAAAAAGCACTTTTCCACAATTTACAAATATTTTCAAATACACTATTTTTTTTAGATTTTCTATTGTATATAAATAATGAAAAAACATTAAGTTGATAATTTCCATATTTTTCTTTTTTTTTTTTGAAAGGCCGAAGCCGGGAAAAATATTTTTCTAAATTAATGTAGTTTTTTTTGCTTTCCTTATTTGGGATTTTTTTAAAAAAAAAAAAATTTTAAAAAGCATTTTTCCACATGTTACAATTATTTTCAAATATCTCTGTTCAATATTCTTTTTTTTATCATCACACCCAGTGCTAAATACAAGAAATACAACATTGCTGAAGTATTGAATTATCATTCAAAAGTGTTGAATCTATATTTTCAATATTATTTAGTTAATGTTTGGAATATTTATTCAGCACTTTTGAATTACCACTCAAAAGTGTTTAATTGTTATTCAAAAGTACTGAATCAATATTTTTATTATTTAGTTAATATTTGAAAATATTTATTCATCACTTTTGAAACATATAAGTGATAATCTATTTGATTTTCTATTATGAATTTGCCCGTGCTACACAACAGTTACCTAGAACATAATTTCTCCATCGCCATTTTAGGAATTTTTCGAATTAGCAATTATATAACAAAGTTGTGTGGGAGCTCAAACCACACAAATTTAAAAAAAAGGCGAGGAATAGGTATGTAGGAGGCCAAACCATACAAATTTATGGTATATTTGTTCCGTGTTCCACTATGTATTTTAGATGATGTTTTGGAATAACCTATGGCAGTAACTATATTCATTAATGCACCCTCACCGTTTTAGGAAGTTACTAATCACTAATGATTTCTGTCATTAATTGGGATTTTGACTGACCATGTTTCCAAATCCATTTGTGAAACCGAAATGGTAAAAATAAATTGTGGGCAAGATGTAACATATTTATGCTCAAAATACAACAAATTCAGGAACTCCAGAATTTAACCATTCATGATAGTAACTCAATTGCCCGGTAAATCTCATTTTACCCAAATTATTTCATAATTAATCAAAAATGACATAAGTGTAAGGTCCTTAATTATTAGATTCCAAAAGTTAATTAGTTTTGAAATAAATAGAGCGATGAAAGGGTGGGGACGTTAAGCCCAATCCCATGATATCCAAGTTCTTAAGCTTAATATTTTAACAAACTATTTTAAAACTTTAGAGAGTTTCAAAGTAAACTCATTATTTGTACCTAAAGTCTAGCTTTCCGGAAAGAAAAAAAAAAATCGTACCTAAAGTCTAGGAATAAAATTGTCATGTGTAAAATGTGGAGGGTTGAATGCAAAATCGATTAAATAATTGTCCTGCTGTAACCACTCCAGTTATTATTCTCTTGTATTTTGTTCTCTTGTATTCTCTTGGAAATCTGTATTTAAATTATTATTATTATTATTATTATTATTATTATTATATATATGAATGAAAGCATGTCTAATACACTACAAAATTTTCGCAGAAAGGTGACGATTGGATTTCGTCGCCAGGCGGATTAGGCGATGAAATCCGTCACGCGATGAAATTTTAGGCGACGACTTCAATAAAATTTCGTTTTCTTTCCGTGAATTTTTTATAGTAGTACATGGAAAACTATTTTTATTATTTTTTTAGGTGAATACCAGGGTATCCCCAGCCACATTGGGCGCCTCTCCCAAAGCAGTTTTTTGCATACACAAGGCTCGAACCCGAGACCTTGCTTAAGCGACTAGAGCCCCCATCCACTCAAGCCAACTGCTGTTGGTTAAAAACTATTTCTATTATTAAAAAATATTTATCGTAATTAATTCACATAATTTTACTTTAAGGTCAATTAAATAAATATACACTAGCATGCATTTGAGGATCTCAGAATATATGGACAAATAAGATTGTACATTTGTACTCCCTCCCTTTTTTTCTTTTTTTTCTTTTTTTTTTTAATTTACCTTATCATTTGTAGTTGATATTACATTAATCAAGTAGTTTTGATTCAACTTTTTAACATATAGTTATACAAAATAAAAATAGTCAACTAAGATATTGTTGGATTCGTGTAATCGCATAGTTTTAAAATATAATTTTTTTTATAATTTTTACTTATATATAATTCGAGTTATTAATGGTTAAAAATATGTATTGGAGTGCATGCAAGGTATGTATGCATGGAGAAGTTATCAAAAACAGAGGGAGTATTACTTTTTTTTGTTAAACATCCTATAGGTTAGGAGTCTAAGGACTTAACTATTAGGGTAAATCCCCATCCCAAATAAGATGTATTATTGAATTTTATAATCTTTTTAAATACATAGGATATAACCTTTTTTTGGTAATTATTGGGAGAATAATTTTGTAGGGAGTAGCTTTTAATAGTATAACGGAAAGTAGTAATTTATGTGGCATGAGATTCCAACATCCATTTCTTAACCTGTATAAGTTGTTCAATTAAAAAAATAGTATAACGGAAAGTTGTACTTGTTAAAAAATATATAAAAATAAATAAACTTAATAATGTGGGGTCTTATTAAAACTGTCTAACCCCATAATTTTAAAATATACTATAATTTATTGAATTTTTACTTTTATACATTGAAATACATGGAAATTATACATTGGAGTTTAAAAGTTCAAAACTTGATGAGGAAGGAGTTTAGAGTTTAGTGATGAATTTAGTGTTTGACTATTAAAATGAAAAATATTTATTATTTATAGTAATTTATAGATTTCAAATGCTAGCTTTTTTTTTTTTTTAAATCAAACGCACATATGCATATGGTGAATTTCATAATTAATCTGGACGCTTGTCCAATATTCCCAAGATGTTTCGGTAACGGATTTTTTTTTCCGATAATTACATAATTTTTAAAAGGAATCCCATATATGAAAAGGATGATTAATGGGAGACCAGGACTTGCTCAAGAGCTGAAGTTTATGACTTCCAATTTTAAGATTGGGTTCGATTATTTATCCGGCCCCCTATCTCTCTCTCCTTTTATTTCTCTGTAATTTATGTGACACGATTTCCTATCACTATTTCTTTGGCTTCGACTCTTTAAAAAAAATAAAAATGATTAATTACTTTTAAAGTAAAATGGGAGAGAAACGAGGACTACTCAATGGCTTGTTTGAGTTAAATGAATAAATTTCCATTTTTAACCACAGTCCTCCTGTCCAGTTAAAATGATCTACTAGTATCTATCTCCGTTCATGTTTAACAGTTAGTAAAATTGAACGTATGAAAATGCTGGCCCACACACCAAAGTCAAATTTAATGAATGACGTGGCCATCTCTAAGCAACTTGTGTGGTGAAAAGGGCTCACACAAGTCTCATTTTATATATGAAAAATACCCCCTCAATCCTCATTAAAGAAAAATTCAAACTGGTGACCATACCCATGTCCATATGTACATATTTTTATATTTATATAATAAATTCATTTGTGGTCAAGGACAAACAAACATGTCTTGTCCTGACCAATTTGGCATTACATAAATTTATTAATTAATTAATTGTAAATAGAGAAAGAGAATAAAGCATTAAAATAAGTAATAGCATAGAGATAGAGGTGTGGTGTGGCTACAAAACAATACTGTAGAAAACAAGCTTCTGTTGGATAGATCCAAAAGAAGGGAAAGAGAGGCCCACAAGTCGCTTACACGTTATCAATAATACTTTAAGTGATACTCTCCATTTCTTCTTTCATTGTTATCCACACGAAACCGCATCCATCCCATGCCCCACCCCAATTATTCATTTTTTTACAGACACAACACACAACCTTCCAATCACCCCTTCAATCACTCTATTACTACATTATTCTTTTCAAATACTACTAGTATAAAAATTCAATCTTTTTCTCCTGCACCGCCTCTTCGCCAACTCAAATTGACATTTTTACTTTGCCCTTTGGCCACCTTTCCTGTCTTCACACGCGTGATGAATCATGTGATGATTTTCATCGGCCCTTTACTACAGTTGTTAATTCTTGAAGGGGGTCACAAATGAGTGTCCAATTCGATTATTACAAGTGGTGGATGGTAAGAGATAGTCAAACATCAATCACATTAATTAAATTGATTTGAAGAAGTTGGGGTCATTGCAAAACAACATTTGATGGGAGTCGTTGGGGGCCAAGAGGGTGGTGCGTTGGCCATTAATGGGCAAATTGGGGGTTAGAGGGTGCCAGCCAGCCAGGTTGGTTTGGTCAATGCGTTTTTACAACCACCGATCAGATGCATCTGCGCCATACACTAATTTACTTCGTATTCAAAACAAATGTTTTTTACATACTTATTTTTTATGCAGTCCAATGCATATTTTAAACCAATAATAAATCAAGTTTGTTACAAGTAAAAATTTTAAAAGTTCAATATTTAAAAACTATACGACGAGACAAATCTAACAATATCATACTTGACTATATTTTAATTTGTATAACTATGATAAAACTTTAAGTAAAAATATATGTGAATAATAACATATTATCAAATGTAAGACACCTTTTGAAGACGGAAGTAGTAGTATTCTCTACTCTCTATTGCCGGGTCGAGGTTTTACAGCCCGACCCGATTGGTGTGGGCCTGGAACGAGAGCCCACTATTTTTAGGTCGGGCCAGAAATTAATATGAGGGTCCGGGCTGGTCTGTATGTCCGTTGGTATTATTATGGAAGACTGGCCTGAGTTAGCCCATGTGGGCTCTGTCTAATGAGGGCCAAGGGCTTGAGTTAACAATTACTGTAGTGTTCAAAAATTTTGTAAATAACATTTTATTTGAATCCAAAATAACATTTGCCCATAAAGGTAAAAGTAAATTAAATACTCCATAATTCCATATGGCCCAATACATTTGTACGTTATTTTATGGCATCTATCGGGTATTCTCATACAACATTAGGTCCAAGATTAGTTCATGAGGATCTGGTGCATATTAAATGGTTGTCTCTACTAAAATAGAATTCTGCATAGATTCGAACCGGCAGTAGAATTTGTGGCAAACTATGAGGCATTCAAGCAAGGGGTGTGATTGCTAAACTTTATCACATAGTATTTATGAAATGTGGATGGTATGGTCGTATGGAAATGCCACTTAGATTGTTTTGTTACAATAAGTTTGCAGTTCTATATTCCAATAGTAATAGGAGTTCACATTGACATCTAGTTTCTAGTTGTGAAGGAAACAATTTAAAATGGTGATTTGACTATTGCATAGATTGACACAACTTCTGTAATTGCGGATCCGCTTACTAAAGGGCTACCGCCCAAGGTTTATTATGAGCATATCACTCACATGGGAGTGGAACCGAGTTTTGGTATCTTAATTTAGTGGGTGCTTGTTTTGTAATGTTTAATACAATTAAAGTTATTTTTGTTTCACAATGCAGTGTAAGTTTTATGTGTTTAGTATACTTTGAATTTTATGTGGATGTTTTCATAAATTTGGGTAGATCAATTGTGAAATATGCATGTTAAGATCACATTATATCAATTTTTTCAAGTTGTGCATATGTACTTAATTAATTCAAAAGTTGTACTAATGTTCTGACCATTGATATATATACTAGAATTCTCTCGTAGGCGCGTGCTACGCTGCGCGCACCCGGTGAAGAAAAAATATTAAGGAGAACTGTAATAAGATATTCAAAACTGAAATAAAAGCAAAATTAAAATAAATTTAATTATGAAATCTGGTTATAAGGTCCAACCTGTAAGCAAGATATCTCAAGAAAAATAGTAAGTTCGAATCTGTAGGAAACAGAAATCAACATAATCTTATGAGCAAAGAAGTAAAAATTAACAAGACTTCCAACATCAACATAATCTTATGAGCAAAGAAGTAAAAATTAACAAGACTTCCAACAGGTGGCAAAGACACTAACGGGTCAGCATAAGCATGTCGTATCTCAGAATTGATCATTTTCTTCTCCCTTGAAAAAAGCCACTCAATATATTTTACCACAAGCCAAAGCAAGAATTTTCAACAAATATAAAATAGATTGCCTATCATTTCATGTATTTATATTTAAAGTCATTTAGCAATCGCTACAAATAATCTAAGTATTATTAAAAAATTTATTAACCAAAATTTTAGAAAAATTATTCTGTCGAGTTAAGACTAAAACATCCCCAGAAAGTAGAGTTGGCTAACCTACAGCTTGAAAAGTGAGCAGCAGCTATGGCAGCTTCAAATTCAAACTCTTCCAGATGAGCTTGGGATGCAACCATCCCTTGTAACAAATGGCCAAGTCTTTCTTTCTTGGACAAACAAACTCCAAAATGTGCCTATCAAATCAAGATTTTAGAACTCAGCAGAATAGAAAAGGCAAGAGAAATGCTATGTAAGATGTCAATTTGGTAATCAACCCGACGGTGACAAAACTACCACTGCCACCGGTGAATGCAATAGAAAATCTCCACAAGCTAAGATATTCCAATGCAATAATTTATTCATACTGTTAATACATTGTTTGAACTTTATAACCTGTACTTTTCATTGAGATGTTGACACAGGTGTTGGCACTTTGCTTTGACGACGACAGTTACCAGACTCGACTAGGTTTAATGATTTGTATATATATTTGTTTTGAGTCTATAATTTTAGATTAGATTGAGTATTCATTGTTTACTTCTTTAGTGTATACGTCTTGAGAGATTTTCATTATTCTTGAGTCTTCAAGAAAGATAGTTAAGTTTTTCAAGATTGATATGCATTGAAGAACTTGATGTGTAATCGATATGAGCTTATTGTAAAAAGTCTGGAGAGTAGATTCGGGTGCATTAAAGAAGAAGAACGAATAAGATCATATTCAAGGAGATTCTGGAGATTCGGATCAGGAGGTGTTCCTGCAAGCTGTTGTTGAGGGGGAGTCTCAACAATGGAGTTCATCTAGATAGTTCGTCTAGTGTTGAGTCCGTTTCTAGTTTGAATCTAGGTTGAAGTCTGTAGAGTTTTTGGTTCTTCTTAGTCTAGATCGCCTGGATTGGTATCCCCCAGATGTAGGTCTCACGACCGAACTGGGTTAACAAATTCTTGGTGTTTTTACTGCTTTTTATTAACACAAAGTTGCAACACACGAATAACGACGATAACTGAATCTTGGTTAAAAAGGGACCTTCAATTTGGTATCAGAGCTGATTCTCAAACGTAGCTGAGAAAAATCCATTCATTTTTCAAGATTCAAGAATCATGATTCGAGAAGGAGCATCGAATGCACGACCACCATTGTTCGATGGAAATGACTACGCCTATTGGAAAGCAAGAATGAAGAATTATCTGTTAGCACAAGGAGAAGAGGTCTGGGAGTTTGTTCTTGAGCCATGGACGCATCCAACCAGAGAAGACAAGCCCCCAGAAGGATCGACTAAACCTCCAAAAATCCGTCCGGCAAGGAAATCTGAGTTGACACAAGATGAAAAGAATTTACGCAAGCAAATTACACAGCTCTAAATGCAATCAGCGGTGCCATGGATGAACCTCAATTTCGGATGATCGCCAACTGCACTACCGCCTATGAAGCATGGAATTTCTTGGAAACTCAACATGAAGGTTCGGAGGATGTTAAATCTACCAGGCTACATCGGATCGAGTCTATCTTTAATAGTCTGCGGATGACAAATGATGAAGACGTTTCAACATATTATGGAAGATTCATCGACATTGTCAATCAAGCCACAGCACTTGGAATGACCTTTGAAGGACCAAAATTGGTGAAAAAATTCCTCAGATCTGTTTCAAAGAAGTATTCATGGAAGGTTTCAGCTCTTGAGGAAGTAGAGAAGATCAAGACCATGTATCTAGAGAATTAGTGAGAATCTTGCAAACATATGAGATGAATCATCATGCAACCGAGAAATCCCAGAAGAACATCGCATTCAAGGCTGAGGAAGATGCTACAGAAATCTCTGAAGATGATGTATCTTTTCTTTCCAAGAAGATTGCGAAGATGCTGCAGAACAAACGCTTTCAAAAGTTCCAGTCAAACAGGAATTTGACTAGAAGTTCTGACGCTCCATCAACGACCAAGGCGCAGAATTTCAAAAGGGAGAAGAAATTTGATGGGAAATTTCGAAAGCCTAAGAAATCAAGAGATGATGAAGATACTGAGAAAGACAATGAAATCATATGCTTTGAATGTGGTGGGAAAGGTCATGTCAAAAAGGAGTGTCCTACAGCCAAGAAGAGGAGAGGAAAAGCACTTCAAGCCACACTAAGTGATGATGATTCAGAAGTTGAAGCTTCTAATGAACAATCTAGTGATGAAGAAGAAGTTGTAGCATACAAGACGAGAGAAGCTAGTCCTACTCCTGTGGAAGGTAATCCTGAGTCAAAACAATTAATTGCTGACATTTCCTCTATTGTTTCATGTGAATCAGGTAATCTTTATGTTGAGCTTGTTGAAATCTATGAAGATCTTAAGGAAGAGTTTGATGAAGCTGTTTTGGAAAAATAGAAGTTGTTGAAACAACTCACAGACATCGAGCTGACACCCAACAAAGCAGAGTCTCAGAAGGTTAAAGCTGTTGATGATCTAAATGTTCTGAGGACAGAGTATGAAGAGGTCAAGGTTCAGAACTCAACATTGTTTAAGGAAAAGGAATCTCTTCAGAAGGAGTTGATCGCCCTGAAAGATCAAATTGCTGATTTGAAGAAAATGGTTAAGAGTAAGGGCAAACTGGATGAAGTACTCTCTATTGGGAAGAGCTATAAAGACATGAGAGGAATTGGTTATAAGAGTCAAGGATCTACTGGAAAAAGATTGTTTGTTAGTGGAGGAAACTTAAATGCCGACTCAAGTTCATTGTCTCAACAAGATGTTTCCACATCATCCAAACGACGTCGAGAGTGTGTCTACTGCAGTCTTCCTGGCCATACAGCTGAAACATGCATGAGAATAGTTCGTGATCTTATGAACGGACGTCAAGTGGTTTGGCCCAATGATGATTTGAAGAAGAAGATTATTATTCAGAAAGAATGGGTGCCAAAGAGAAAAGTATCTCAATGCCTTGTTGTTCTGACTTCAGAGCAACAACTTCGAAGTAAAAGATGGTACTTTGATTCAGGTTGTTCAAGGCATATGACTGGAGATAAAGTGACTCTGAGCAATTTCACTGCTAAAGATTGTGGAGATGTTGTTTTTGGTGATGGTGCAAAGAGTAAGATTACAGGTTTTGGTAATATAGAGAGTGGAGATTTATCTCAACTTTCTAAGGTTTATCATGTAGAAGGGCTTACTACTAATCTCATTTCTATAAGTCAATTATGTGATGAAGATGCTCTTGTTATCTTTACTAAGAACTTTTGTGAAGTTTTTTATTGCATGAGAAATAATATTTTGACAGGGAAACGCTCTAAAAATAATTGCTATACTTTGGAAGTGAATCTGGCCAAGGCACTAGTTAGCAGAGATGATCTTATAAACTTGTGGCACAAAAGGCTAGGACATATCAACTACCAAACTTTGTACAAACTGAGCTGTTCCAAAGCTGTCAGAGGGTTGCCAAAACTTCATAACAATAAAGATCTTACCTGTGTTGATTGTTCCAAAGGAAAGCAGACACGAACCAAACACAAGAAGACTGATGGAATCTCAACAAGTCACTGCTTAGAACTTATTCACATGGATCTCATGGGTCCTACAGAAACTGAAAGCCTAAATGGCAAAATGTATACTTTAGTTCTTGTAGATGATTTTTCGAGATTTACTTGGGTCTGTTTTCTCAGGAGTAAAGATGAAGCATTCCAGCAATTTGAGAAATTGAGCCTAAAGCTAATGAATGAGAAGCAAATCAAAATTAAGAGAATAAGGACCGATCATGGACGTGAGTTCGAAAACCAGGAGTTCGAACATTTCTGTAACAACCATGGAATTTCTCATGAGTTTTCTGCACCAAAAACGCCTCAACAAAATGGGATTGCTGAAAGAAAGAATAGGACTCTCCAAGAGATGGCAAGTTCTATGCTGCATGCTAGCACACTTGGCAAGTCATTTTGGGTCGAAGCAGTTCACACAGCTTGCCACATCATCAATCGAGTGTTGTTGCGACCTCACACTAACGACACACCCTACAAAATCTGGAATGGTAACACTCCTACTCTTAAATATTTTCATATTTTTGGATCAAAATGTTTTGTCTACAGGGGCAGGGAACATCTTTAAAAGTTTGATGCAAGATCTGAAGAAGGATGGTTTTTGGGTTACTCAAACAACTCAAGAGCTTTTCGGGTTTATCTAACTCAAGCTAAGAAGGTTACTGAGTCAGTCAATGTACTATTTAAAGATCAGTATAATCTACCATCTAGAGAGTTGGATGATCCAGTACCTAGTGTTCCTACTTCCAGCATTCCAGAAACATCTGTAGTTGAGACATCAGATCAACATCAGTTTGATGGAGTTGATATTGATGATGATGAAGGAGATCAATCTGAGCAACTTTCAGAAGAGTGTGTAGAAAGTTCTGAAACTACTGTTTTGGATAAGAGAAAAGGTCCAAGAACTCTGAAGCATCACTCACAGCAAGACATTATTGGTGATCCAAGCGCTCAACGACTTACTAGAAGCAAAAGAGTTAATTACAGAGAGTTGGCAGGACTAAACTGTTTCATATCTAAAGTGGAGCCAAAGAATGTATCTGAAGCCCTCATGGATGAATATTGGATAGCAGCAATGCAAGACGAGTTGGTTCAATTCGAAAGAAATGATGTTTGGGAGTTGGTCGAACAACCGCAGAACATCAATGTCATTGGTACTAAGTGGGTCTTTAGGAACAAAACAGATGAACAAGGAAATATCATCAGGAATAAAGCATGCTTGGTAGCTCAAGGTTTCACACAAATAGAAGGTTTGGATTATGGTGAAACATTCGCTCCTGTAGCTAGAATGGAAGCTGTCCGAATTTTATTAGCTTTTGCTTGTTCTATGGATTTCAAGTTGTATCAACTTGACATCAAAACAGCTTTCTTAAATGGAAAGATCAAGGAGGAGATCTTTGTGGCACAGCCTGCTGGTTTTGAGGATCCATCTAGACCAAATCATGTTTATCGAGTGAAGGGTGCACTTTATGGACTTAAGCAAGCTCCTAGAGCTTGGTATGATCGATTGTCTTCATTTCTCATCTGCAATGGTTACAAAAGAGGAGAAGCTGATAAAACGATGTTTATCAAACATGAGAACGACCACTTCATAATTGCACGGGTATATGTTGATGACATTATCTTTGGAGCAACGTCAGAACATCTCAGAAACGACTTTGTTAAAGCTATGCAGTCGGAGTTTGAAATGAGTATGATAGGAGAGTTGACTTACTTCTTAGGACTACAAGTGAAGCAACAGGATGAGGGGGGAGTCTCAACAATGGAGTTCATCTAGATAGTTCGTCTAGTGTTGAGTCCGTTTCTAGTTTGAATCTAGGTTGAAGTCTGTAGAGTTTTTGGTTCTTCTTAGTCTAGATCGCCTGGATTGGTATCCCCCAGATGTAGGTCTCACGACCGAACTGGGTTAACAAATTCTTAGTGTTTTTACTTCTTTCCATTAACATAAAGTTGCAACACACGAATAACGACGATAACTGAATCTTAGTTAAAAAGGGACCTTCACATACAAATACTTGTATGTATGGATAACTGCTGAAAAAGAAATCACTGAATGACATCCAGATTCATAATTGTGAATTGTGAGTCATTTTCTTACCAAATAAGTACAAAGAAGATTTTAAATAATGAAATCATTATATCCAAATGAAGATACTCGATCCATAACAAAGTATTCAATAGCCTAATCAGTTTCCCACAAGCCACAAGAAACATCCTCCGACTCGACTGTATTCTTCTGATAACCAGCATCTTGCTTGGGCCTATTTAACCACTAAATACTCCCAGATTATGAAGGATTTTCTTGAGTCACTGTCATCACATATATAAATGGACTGTTTTAAGAACAATAATTATATGGCCAGTTGGCTATACTATAGTTAGGCCTACATTTAAGATCAAGATACCACTTTATACTATAAAATACTAACAAATCAATAATATTTAAAAAATACGAACTACAAAGCAAACACATATGGGACCAGTGTCTCATTCTACAATGTTAATTTTGAAAAGAATTATTTGGATGTGACTACAAAATATTGGGATAAATCATAGTGTACATCATTTATTTCATCTAATTCTTTTGTTGCATTGGAGGTTGGAGACAGATTCTTCAGCAAAACCCTCTCTCTAAATTGTTCACAAACCACACCAAATAAACATGCCCTTTCTTAAATGGCTGCATTAACAATTCTATATCTTGGAATTGAGAGGTACAGAGCATCCATCTGGTCAAATGGTCAGCAGTTGAACTTAAATAACTCACATAAAACCATAGAAAGGTATAGAGCAGCCCATAATGTTCAAAAGCCTGGTAAGGGGCCAAGTTAAACTTGAATAACTCACATAAAACCATAGAAAGTTGTGCATAACGCATATACACTGTCCCCTCATACAAAAAATGGACATATTTTACCTTATAGTACAACTCCAGAGCATCATGTGCGTATGCATTTTTTGTGTCCAAATGCAGCAGTGGACTTTCCTCTGAGAACATGTTTGAAAGCTAAGGATGACAATATGAATTTCAATGCTTGATGGGTCTAAGAATCAGGGAATGCTAATAATTTAAATTTATTACCCTTTTGCAGCAGCAGCAAAGTACAATAGATTATAAACTGAAACTTTGATGGAAAAATGTGTTGCGAGGATATCATGTCCAAATGAACAGAGATTGTGTCAGTCTCACAGAAATCTTCAATGAAGTCTCTGGACATGACCTCTGTGTACAGCAGGAGTGGCGTAGTCGCCAGAACCAATTGATTAATTATTCCAATAATCCCCGAAGGGCCAGTTTCCAAACAAAAGGCCAATAAATTTGCTGATACACTGTATAAATTTTTCTTGCAGGAAACAGATAACTTGGAACCCCAGGAAGCCCAAAAACTGCAAATAATGATTCGGATAGATCAAGCCCGGACAAGCCCGGAATCCATTAACATGGATTCCCAACATGGATTCCCCACATCGGAATTAAATAAGGATAGAAAAAGGCCTTATGATGCACAAGAAAGCCCAACAAGCATGAAGAGGCCCAAAAATCCAACACATGCGATTGAGTGCATGCGGTCTAAGTAATGTGGTTTAAACCGCATCACCCTAAACCGCATCACTTAAAACCGCATGCATTAATTTTGTCGAAAAAGCCAAGTCCGAAGAAACGATGCGGTTTCCGCGAGGCGGTATAAACCGCATCGAATGATCTATTTCGCATCGACTTCGGAGGAAGAAACAAACTGAAGAAACGAGATGGTCTCTTCGATGCGGTATAAACCGCATCGCACCACATATACCGCATCGACTCCAAAGTGCTGGCACAAGGCCTGAAGACAACATTCAAAAACGATGCGGTTTGGCCGATGCGATATATATCGCATCGAATTAAAACCGCATCACCCCAGATGCCTTGAAGCCTTTTTTTCTCCAAAGCAATGCGGTCTTTTTGTATCAATGCGGTATATACCGCATCGTTTGCGGTATAAACCGCATCGCCTTCCTTTAAACCACATCACTTTGTACTTTGGCTAATTTTGAGCTCAACATTATATTTTATTGTATTCTCTTGTTTTTCCTTGTGGCTTGGACTATATATATAGGTCCTCCCACACCTTGTAATCAACTTTGCTTAATATTGAAATCCATTCTCATATTTTCAAAGTTCACAACCGAGAACACTCTCTCAAAAGTGTTCTCCCCCATCCGTGTTTGTCTTGAACTTATGTTCATTTCCCTCACGCCATCAAGTTGGAAGCTTGCTCGATGGATTGTCAATGAATGATGCACTTGAAGGAAGCCATTTGTCTTGAGTTAACCTCATTTCCCTTGGCAAGTTCGGGTCCCCTTCATTCATAAGCTTTCTTAACCTTTATCTCTCAATTTAGTTTCATCATCCTTATATTATATCCATCTTTTGTGTGTGTTCTTGTTCTTCATCATCTTCCATATTCCTATTCTTCTAATCATCATTTACCTAACCCTAAAATTCATTACCACTAATCGGATATTGTCACTAAACAAGTTTCGATCTACGGCATATATAGAAATTTGGTATCAGAGCCAAACTTGTTAGTGCAATAGGATTATTCTCTATATTTCCATGTTATTTTCCATGTTTTATGTTGTGTTTCTCCTTGCTTAAAAATCTAGAAAACCCTAAAAATATTTGTGCCTTTGTAACTCTCGGCCATACCATTTTCTCCATATCTTGTATGTTTTTGTTTGTTGTTGATGTTAGTCTTGTTATCCTAATCTCATGTATGAATGTGCTTGCATGATTATTTGAGTTTGTTGGATTAAACAAGATCATTAAGAGCAAACAGTGAAGGGTTTTCGGGTTGGGAGTGTGAGAATCATCTTGTAAGTTGAGTGTTCATACCGTGTTCTTGGTGTGTTCATCCAATATCCAAAGTGTTCTTGGCAAACTTGATGGAATAGTATAGGTTTGATCTTGCATGGAAATGGCTAGTATGCGTAGCCGTGATCATTAAATGTCCAATCATATTCAAATTCGGCACCTTGTTTAGTGTGATGATATTGTAAGAAATCTACTGCATTTAATTCTCCAAGGAAGTACCAGACACACAACCGAAAAAGGAGGAACAAGTCAAGAATTGTAGGCCAAGGCTTTCTCTCTCCTCCATGCGGTCTCCCCAAGTTGATGCGGTCTGATTAAATCGCATCCCATACAAGTAAACCGCATCGACTCCAATTGAGCAAGAAAATTTTCTAAGCCTGGAACTCTCCTCGATGCGGTCTACTGAGGCGGTATAAACCGCATCAAGTCTCGCTAAACCGCATCGCCTCACGCAAGTAGCAGAAATCCACTAAGGCATTGGCATTGAGGCGGTCTACATCGAGGCGGTATATACCGCATTGACCCCCTCTAAACCGCATCGATTGTCCCCAGAATTTTCAAGTGTTTGTGGTGCAATCTCATCCCCAGCATTATTTTTCCTTTCACATATTTGAGTGTTTTGAGTGAATTTACAATAAAGTGAACATCGGACTGGCACAATTTGAAACATAGCCAGAGAAGCCACTCGAGTACTTGTACAATAAAGTGAATATCGTGACTAGCATTTTGTGAAACCTAGCCCGAGAAGTCATTTGAGTAAATTGGGTTTTATTTCTCGAGTGATTTTTTTTTCTTGTGAGCTTTATTTTCCACTTCTAAATTGGGACAAATATCACTGTTCTTTGCTTGCGATATCTGTTTAAGACTGTGAACTTGATCAGAATGCAGTACATACATACATTTCTTTGCATTCTTTGATTGAGTCGGACAGTTCATTTGACTCTTGAGCTGTGCGTACAAAATACTTGTGTGTACTTCTCTTGCATCTGATTGAACTATTTGAGCAGGTGACGGATTGAAGTGGTGTTGAGGACCGATACTGAGTGTACATTTGAGAGTTCACTCTACATATTTCAGCACTTAGTTTCTGACCCACGTTATATCTATATTATTTTTCTGAGTGTAATGGCAGGAAACACAGAGCCAAATTTGACTGATATCATGGAAATGATACGAGCAATGAACGAGAATACTGTTGAAAGGGCTGATTTCGAAACCCTTAAGCAAACTCTTGATGCTAATGTTTCAAATATTACTGTTGTAAATGAGCGCATTGATAATCTGAGCAATGAATTTGCTAGGACGCATGAAATTACAAGATGAGGCTTCAGCACAGCGATTGATGCAACGGGTTGAACGAAGGCTGGAAGATGCATTCTATCATCCTTCCACCTCTGGACAGAATGGAGCATCTGAAGCAATAGCCAAGTCCAAGGAACGGGACATGGCTGAAGCGGAGGAAGCCCTAGCTGAAAGGGAAGAAGAACAGGTCGCGCGATCGGGACATTTGATCGACGACAAGAGCCCCGTGCTCCAAGGCCACCTCTGAAAGCACCAATTCCTCCTCCTCCTCCAGTCGACGAAGGGCTTGCGCATCAATGATCCTTTGGCCATGCCGCCACCACCTATGCCAAACAGACCCCGAAATGCACCTGTAATAAACATAGATGATCCAGATGACGTGGACGACAATCTACAATGCATTAAGTTCACCATTCCTACTTTCAGAGGACCAGTGATCCTATGAATTTCATGATTGAAAGATACACCATGGGAAATTGATCTACAACTGCCACAACTACTCTGATTTCAAAAAGATCCAACTGGCATTTCAAGAATTCAAGGAATATGCCCAACTATGGTGGCAAAAGTTCACAATTGATTATCACAATGCCGGACAGCCCCAAGTCACCGACTGGGAATATTTCCTACAGCTCATGGAGAGAAGATTCATGCTTCCCACCTACAAACCAGACATGTTCATGAAGGTGATCAGTCTGAAGCAGGAGTCAAGAACTATTGAGGAATACTACCGCGAAATGGAAATGCTCATGATGCGAGCACAGTTCAATGAAGACCCGTTGATCACTCTGACCAGATTTGCAAAAGGTCTGAGGCTCGAAATCTTCGAAGAAATGGACATGAGAGGGTATGTGAATATCATTGATCTGGTGAGAAAAGCTGCAAAATTTGAGGCCCAACTCAAGAGGAGAACCCATCGGACTTCTACCGGTTACAACCCAAATAAACCGTGGTTGATTCGACCACCTGAGCGGACAGAGAGACCCAAAAATCCACAGCCTACACCGTCGCCGGTTCGTGATGAGGGATGTTACAAGCCTAAAAGGTTTGAATTGGGAAAGAATTTCAGGGAGTAGAACCAGGGGAGATAGGAACAGAACCCAGGGCCGAGAACAACATCCACCCGCCAAAGACAAAAGAGAAATCACTTGTTGGGAATGTCGCAAGAAAGGCCATTTATGCCAATGAATGCAATAATCCAAGACGAGTGGCGATACAAAATACTGGCGAGGAGGAAAGACCAGTGATCGAGGTTGAACCAGGAGTGTTCAAGGTTGTTGATTCAGAAGAAGAGAATGATTGTGATGAAGATCTGAGACGATATCAAATTGATGAACCAGTCAATCCAGAAATCGATGAAGACAATGAAGAAGACGTAAATCTGTTGGTAGCAATGAGGGCTTTAAATGCTGACAGAGAGCTAGAAATATCGCCCAACGAACAAAGGGAGAATCTCTTCCATTGTCGTTGCACTATTCAAGGCAATAATGCCACTTTCATCGTTGATAATGGTAGCTGCACTAATATTGTCAGTTTGTATACTGTGCGCAGATTACAGCTACCAACTGAAGAGCATTATAGTTCCTACTTACTGCACTGGATGAACAACAGTGGCAAAACCAAGGTCTCCCAACAGGTATGGGTCCCTATCACGAAGGGCACCTACTCGGATAGGATAGTATGTGATGTCGTTCCCATGAACGTAGGGGTGTGCAAATTTCGGTCGAAACCGAACAAACCGACCGAACCGAACCGAATTTTGCTATTTGGTTCGGTTTTTTGGATTTCGGTTCGGTGTTTGGTTTCGAACATCTAACATTTCGATTTTCGATTCGGTTTTTTCGGTTTTCAAAAATTTATAATTCGGTTAACCGAACCGACCGAAATTTAAATAATATATATATTTAAAAAAATAAATATTACCCCTAATATCTAACCCTATCCATTCGACCATTCCCCAATCCCCATCGGCCCATCCATTTCAATTCCGCCGTTCACCCCCTTCCCCTTCCCAGTTCCCCTTCGTCCCTACTCGGCTACTTCCCAGTTGTTTAATGAACTATTAGATGGATGACTGTTTTTCGTTATTTATTATCTGCTTTATTATGGTTTGTGTGGATGAGAAGTGAGAACTAATGTCGAGAGTTTTGAGACTTTTATATTGTTTCGTATTTGAACTATTCGTTATTTATTATCTGCTTTATATGATGTTTTTGTTTGACAGAGCGAATTTACAGTTTGAAATGGTAATGGATTTGATCAAAATTATTTTATTTTTTTAGAAAAATAGTTCGGTCGGTTCGGTTAACCGGTATAACCGAACCGAAATATTTTGGTTTGGTTATTTCGGTTTTCTTCAATTTCGGTTTCGGTTTTGGTTTTTACAAAAATTTCGGTTTTTAATTCGGTTTTGGATTTCGGTTTGGTTTGGTTAACCGAACCGACCGATGCACACCCCTACATGAACGCATTTCACATTTTGCTTGGAAGACCGTGGCTTTATGATAAGGATGCCACTTACAGGGGAAAATCTAACGTTTTATATTTTAAGCATGGACAAAAAGAATATTTGTTTAAACCTTTGTCTGTGAAAGCTGTTAGACTAGACCAGGAAAAACTGAAGAACAAAATAGCTCAAGCAGAGGCTGACCATAAGGCAAAAGAAAGAGGAAAAGCCAAAGTTGGTGAGAGCTCATCAAACTTGGATCAATGTCTGATATTGACCAAGACTACATTTCAGCAAGCATCATGAGAACCTGACTTCTCAGGTCACTGTTTTCTTGCATTAGTTAAACCTGATGAATCTCTCAATATAACTATTCATACTGCACCTGATTTGCCTTTGGAATTTTCCAGGACGTGACAGAAGCCAAGATATTTTC
>JAOANR010000005.1:35832031-35946623 GCA_030278955.1 Hygrophila difformis | reverse complement strand
AGGGGATCAGGAGGCGTTCGTATAGGAAAACAGAGATGAGGATTGTGAAGCCAGTGAAGACTTGGAAGGAGGCAGGAGGGATGGTGATCGTGGCCGTGATGGATCGGTTCATCGTGCTGCCTTGCTTGGTGAAGAATGTGCCGAGTTGGGCAATGACTAGGGAGAACATTAGGCAGCTGAACCAAATGGGGATCACTTGGAACACTAGTTTCGTTTCTTCGACTTGGTTCGTTGAGCAGAGCCTCCATGGGTTCGTTTTCTCGCTCGACTCGTCTTGCTCATCGATCATCATTGCCTTGTCCAGAAACCTGCACAAGTTATCTTTATCTTTTAGAAAAATCAAAGTTAAACTTTAGAGCAGGCCTAAATTTTTTTGGTGAGGCCAAAGCCAAAGATAGAGGTGGCGGAACCCATGTCATACAAATTATAAATGAATAAAGATGATAGATAGGGGCCAGTAGTAAATAGAACTCTCAATCATAAGGTATAAACCTGGCTACTTGGAAAAGTTCTCATCTCAATTTGGAATAAATTTAAACTAATTAAGTGAAAGAAAATATCCAATATACTACTACATGGTACTATATGATACACACGCACACATATAATAAAAGTGGAGAAGCTATAAAGTGAAAATGATGTGCCACTATTCTCCACTTGAATAAGTATATGGGAGGCAATTGGTCGGTAAGCAATCATGTAATACTACTACTACATATATATGTGCGCCAATAATTTAATACTCTATAACTAACTAGGCTTACTCCCTTGCCGTTTCTTTTTAATTGTCTCTTTTAACTCAATTTCAATAACCAAGGTTTGCATTAATTAATTCATAAATTTATATTTTTACCCTTTAACTAAATTCATTCTTAATAAATGTCAATAAATAGCATTTATGTAAAGTGAAGGACAATATAATAAAAACATAGCATAACTACTTATAACTATCTAAAAATGATAACTATTTTGAAACATTTTTTACTCTATAAAAGACAACTAAAAAGTAACGAAGGGAGTAATAAACTACTACATTAATTAATGGTTAGCCTAAAATTAACCCAAGTAGTAGTGTCCTTAGAGTTGACTTTCCGACACACAGAGAGAGAGAGAGAAGTAAAAAGGTTAATGAATTTGGGCAGAGAGGCAAAATGCTCCAACAAAAAGCCTTGAAGTGACAGCAACATACTATAGTATATCCTCCTCACTAGATACAGAAAATAAAGACTAATATAATAGTCGAGTTCAATGAGAGATCAGATCCAAAACATTGAACTAGCAGATGGTGGGACTACCACATTAAAATTCCCGTATCAATTAAATTCAAAAGTATGTATATATAATAGTAATAAAAACCTATCATGTGTAATTGAACAACAGACGACGCTTACCTTAACACTACTATACTTCAACAGTAGTTGAGTTCTTGATGAGTTTGTTCCCAGTTCTAAATTAACATATACTTCCTCCGTTTTTTATTGTTAGCTACATTGTAAGTTTTGCTACTATTCATTGAACTACTTTGATTTCAATTTTTCTCATAGTTATACAAGTTAAAATATAGTCAAGTGTGATCTTGTTAGATTCGTCTCGTCATATAGTTTTTAAATATGGAACTTTTAGAATTTTTACTTGTGCCGAACTTGAGTTATTAACGGTTTAAAATGTGCATTGGACAGCGTGCAATGTAGGTCCGTAGCAAACAAATAAAAACGGAGGAAGTACATATTATAATACTAGTATATTGGAAATTTCCGACCAGTCATGCAGACATGTTTATTTAAAGAGTAAACATAAAACTATGAGATTCATTTTTCATCGATGAATGAGTGGAAAACCAAGTAACATTACATGGAGAGTGGAGAGTAAATAGTAAATAGTAAAGATGAATAATTTAATTAAATAAATTATGAGCTGGTTAAGAAAATCAAATTGTACACTATGTTTGTTTTTCTAAAATCAATTCTAAGATGCTATTATTCTCTTGTACTTTTTTTTTGCTGGATAGAGATAGATTTAGATTAAAATTTATATTAACAATAATTAATAAAAAGAAGATATATATATATATATCACCAAAAAAAAAAACTGCCCTAGTGAGTTTTGTTTAGAGATGCTTTGAGCGATTTTTTTTGCTTTCAATGCCTAATAGAAGTATGTAACAACGTTTAATGTCGTCGCTAAATGTGTCGCTAATTGCAATATTCTTTTTTTAAAGTAATATTGGGACAACATGCAAGGCTATGCATGAAAAAATAAATAAATAAGTAAATAATTGGTGCCGAAAGCATTGAAGTATTTGTTTTGTAAAAGAATTTGACGAAATGATCATCAATTCTTTTACAAGTTGCTTGTCGCTTATTTTGGCGTGGCTAAATGTAAAATGTTGTTTTTTTCCAAAAAAGTGACGAAATACCTGAACTTGGTAGTAGGAGGCAAGTTGGGACGACTTTGAATGCCATCACTGTCAGTTTTGGACAGGGACAAGTGCCGTTTCCTTACAGCGGCAACAATGACCTGTGCCACCCTAGTAAAGGGGCTCCCGACGGGCGCCTGGCGGCGATAGCCCCCGCCGCCACATGCGGTGCAACTCCCCAAAATGAACACTACAAGAGCTGCAGCCACGACCACGGCGAGCATCCCAAACCCCCAGTTCCAGCCGACGTTGTCCTCCACGTATATTACGACCAAGATGGCCGTGGTAGCGCCACACACGATTCCCACGTACCACCAGTTGAAGAAGCTGCTCTTGGCCTCCTTCTCTTGGGGAATCGCATCGTCGAATTGGTCGGCCGCGAATGTCTGAACGCAGGGCTTGTGGCCGCCTTCGCCTATCGACAAAATGTAGAGAGCTGTGAAGAAAAGCGTGTGGCGAAGAAGCTGCTCCTCCTCAGGGCCAACTGCAGACACTGCTACAATAAGCAGTATTAGGCCCTGCATCATCGTCAAAGTTACTCAATAAAATAAACTGTTCAGATTAATTAATTGACTTAATTTTATACACCAACTACGTATGTCTCGTTGAAATAAATAAATTCATTTAGTATGTTATGAGTAAATTTGTAGTGTGTAGTAAACATGTGTTTTACCCAATAATGTTCTACTTTAACAATAGAAACATTCGCTTTGAGCTTTATCTAGAATTTGGTTACTAAGTAACAAGATAAGTGATGGAATTAATTCACAACTGAAGTTCAGTATTCAGTATTCAAATTCAGCTAACTATTAAGAGTTTAGCCATCAAATTCAGTATTCAAATATGAAAACTATTATTGTTGTAGCATATGTATATTTTCGAGGTAAAATTCAGCGCTATTATTTAATTTTTTAAATGTTATTCAATAATTTATTTGAATAATATATAGTCTAAGTTCAATATCAATTAAATATCATTAATTTTATTGAATTTAGATATTCAAAATAGTGAATAAATACTATATAAATTTTTTTGAAATTTTACTAATTTTGCAACTTCGGTCAGGCCTCTTGTGCCTGAAAGTAAAATTGTTTCAATGATGAACCCCATATATAGTTCTGATAAATATTGGTAAATAAATTATTGTAAGTGTAAATATAATAGTACTAATAAAAATGAGAACAGAAATTCATGCACAAAGACAGTGAGAGTGTGAGACACACAATATGGGAATGGAATGGGATGGGTCCATTTGTTATGTGCATCCAACATAATGACATCTAATTTACACACACTATGATTTAGGTTATCTCCACAACTGCTGATGAATGGACACAAAGATATTTTCTAACCAATTTCTGTTCCTCTGCATTTCCATCCGTGTATATATGCATCAGAAAGTACAAAAATCACACACCCTTTAATTTCTCTTGTCACTGAATAACTAGAAACAAAGGGCAATACTTTTTCCAAATTTTAAGTGAACGAGCATGTAAAATTCTGTTGTCTTCTGCCATTTATCATTTTTCATGAGCTATAGATATTGTTGAGCAGCAGCAGTGTGCATGAAGAAGAAACAATCACGAAGGAATGGAAAACAGTGGCGAAACGCTATAAGTACGTTACGTACCAGGAGGTAGATAACGGTGGATAAAAGGATGGTCTTGAATCTACCAAGATAAGAGTCCGCGAGGAATCCGCCAACCACTGGGAATATGGCGGACACGCCCTGCCAAGTGTTGATGTTCTTGGCCGCGGTAGCCGTGGGCTGGTGGAGCACGGTGGTTAGGTACATGAACAGATTGCCAGCAACTCCATAGTAGGAAAATCGCTCCGCAATCTCAACAACTGCATGGAAGCACATCTGATCAATTTATGCAACAGATGAAGAACCAAAAACAGAAATGAAATTGTAGTGATTGGATTCGAGTTTTAACATACAAATGATGAAGATGGCAGATTTCCAGCCACCTCTGGCTGCTCCTGCAGGGGGGTTCTTGGCTGGGGAACTCTTCTCCATGGTGTGTTTTGGTAGTTATGTTGGACAGGTTAGATTCATTCCCTTTTTTTTATAGTGGGCAAAAGGGAATTAGCCATTATCTTGATTGTGATTTTGAGAATGTGAGGGAAAGAGTATAGTAAAAAAAATTATTTTAAGAGGTGTTTGGTTGGATTGGCCCCCTTTGCTATGACTTTGAGAAGATGGGGAGGGAGCAGGGCACTTATGATGCTGAGTGTGATGAGGGGTTTTGAACAATTGGGTCATTCTAGAAAATGGGATTTGGGCATTTGATTTAACACCAATAAGACTTCAAGGGAAACAGCAGAAAAAGGGTGTGAATATCTTGTAACCCCCTTTCATGGTATTGGGGGAATGTCCTGTCTCCATTTTTTCTCTTTTATACTAGTAGTATTATATATATTTCTGCTGTTCATATGATATCTCACACTCCACCTTCTTCTATTCTGACTTCTGTCTCCTATGCTTTGCTTCAGTTTTCCAT
Organism: Hygrophila difformis; assembly: GCA_030278955.1. NCBI lineage: Eukaryota > Viridiplantae > Streptophyta > Magnoliopsida > Lamiales > Acanthaceae > Hygrophila > Hygrophila difformis. The sequence goes on along the minus strand of JAOANR010000005.1, from coordinate 35,941,703 downwards.
ATGTGCAATAATAATAATAATAATTTAATGTTGGTGGTGAAATAAAATCATTATAAATGAGAGTAGCGTATTTTTATAGATTTTAAATATGTAAAGTTGTACACCAATCCCTTGTCCCTCCCCCTTTATCCATTTGTAATTTGTCCCTCCCTCCCCTTTATCATCATCGCCCTCTAGAGATTTGGTATATCTATCACTAAAGTCCGATGCAACTTACATTAAAAGTCTGATACACCTAGCACTAACATTCTGGCTATTAATAATAGTATTAAGAAGAAAAAAAATACTCCTACTACTAGTACCAAACAAGTACCAAATGCCTCTTGTTCAAAATCAAGAACTACCAAATAAGTATCAATTCATTGAGTATAAAATAAATGTATAAAATCCATCGAGTATCAAAACAGGAACCAAACTATTCCTTTAAATAACCCAAGGTTCTCCCAGTGTTGTTAAGCCAATTTTTTAGCAATTCTGAATTCATGGGCATCTTTAACCAGCAATCTTGATGTGATTCTGAGTGAGCAAAAATTGAGAATGCTGCACAATACACAGGATCCAGTTCATCAAGGCCAATTGCGTTCAACTTCTCGATACACCTATCCAGTTCTAATTTCTGTTGGCTTTCTGCTGGTACTCAGTTGCTTTGTAGCCAACTCTGCAAATAGTGTGATAATACATACTTTTATTAAATCGTTGAGATTTTCATTGTTTTTCTTCCTCTTCTTGGGCCTAACCACAGTTCGGGTTTGATTTTCACTTGTCCATATGACATTTAAAGGGGTTGGGTTGTCCTCAGTACCCTCATCATCATCATCATCATCACCATGATCAAGTTCTAATGTTCGAATGCTTGAACTAACGGAAGACGGTGCAACCTTAGACCTTTTAACATTTGAGCTAGCAGCCTTAACATGTTCGCCAGAAGCATATGTTGTGCGAAACAAACAAGTGCACAATTCAGGAAATAGCAGTGGAGCATTTTTCAAGGTTTTTTACCAGTGGATGACCCTGCCAGTAACAAAGCATCTTAGAAAAATATGATTATCAAAGACTAAAAATATATAACAAGGTATACTAAAATCACCTTTGAAAAATCATCCCAATCTTGATTAGAAAGGTTGAAGGAGTTAGTTGCAGGGTCATAAGAATTGCATGTTTTGTTCTTTAAGTAGATCCAAGCTGAATATCGCGCCTTCAGATAATCGTATTGATTTTTCAATTGTTTTTGTGAAAGTTTCATGTGATGCGCATCCTCCATTTTCTTGATTAGTTTAGTCCATGATTCTTTCCGAAGACTGGCCCCATTTGTTCCCACATCAAATTTTTCCTCAATACAACTTTCTAAGAAAAATTTTATAGCATCAGTTGACCACTTTGCCCGTGTATTCCCATATCCATTTACTAGACAAAATCAACAGTTCAAAGAGAGAACTATCTGGCAAGCCATAAAAAGAAAGGAAATGTCAATACTCAATATTCCTTTTTCCAATGCTTTGCAATGTCAACATCTTAGGTATCTAAAACTGAAATTACGCATAGTATATATCTGCAAAGCTTAAAAGAAAAAAAAAATATTACAAGTTCCATGCCAAATAAAACTGCGATTCCACACTTATTTAGCTAAATTTCAGATAAATTAAATTAGATAGATTGGAAATAATTTAGTTTAAAATTCAGGTTAGTTTAAAAACTAATGGAGAAACATAAACTAATGTGGCACGGTTATTGTATCCCATTCCATAAATTAAAATGCAAGAATGGAGGCTTATGGTGATAATGAAGACAACAATGTGAACAGTGATGATGAACGCATAGACATGAAAGAACATGCTTCACAAACCAACAAGCACAGAGTTTATTGGTTTCTTTGAATTCTAAAAGAAATCAAGCTTCAGGTGTTCACAAATTTTGAGAAGTGAAAAGCCCATCAGTCTAATCCAGTTCTGATCTATTACTCATACTTTTTCTCATCGATGCTAACGCTAAGGCACTATATGACAAAAAAAAAAGAAAAAAATTACAGGTATCATGAATGTTCATTGGGTTCGATTAAAATAAAGAAAAACATATATTCTAAAAAATTCAGAGCATCGAGTCTACCCAAAAGTCCCCCGAATTCAGACTCGTTTCCTTTTGCCGTGGCTTGCGACGGCAACGGAAGGACTTCAACTAGAAACACAAACAGAATTGCAGAAACCCATACTAATCTCATCAACACATAATGTTTATTGTTTCCATTCCATAAACAAACAGAAACGCAGAGGGGTTTTGCTATTCCAGTCGATAAATGAATGCATTCCATTCAAAATTGTTAGGTCCCTTTTTCTTGTCTGGGATACCAATCCAGGAGAGTTTCACTAGATGTTCAAACACCGGTTTCGAACCCGAACATTAGTGAACTTGTCAATCTTTTACTCCAACATCCAAGCAGATAGTCGATGATACCAGAAAACCCCTTTCTGGTGAGAATACTCCCGATTCTGCTTCGACTCCTTGAAGAACCCCTCGGAAACTTGAATGAGCCTGTAAAAGATCATCCTCTTGATTCGTCAATATGATGCAAGTACCACTTGTTGACACAAGAACTTGAGTGATACACTTGATTGAAAGTGTCGGATTCAATCAAGGATCTTGAGATGCACAGGCTCCGTTCGATTCACTCAAGAAACAATAGTGTAGAACTATTGCAAGTCGATCTTCTTCACAGCAAATATGATTCACAAGTTCAGAGATGAAGATGATCGAATGGATTCTCACTTTCAACCGTCCACACTTTTTCTCTCGAATTTTATGCAGGAAAAATGAATGAAATCATCAGCTTTCTCCAGGAAGGTGGCTATTAAAAGGAGGTGAGAATCTCGGCCTATGGAAAGTGTATAATATTACCAAGTGAGAAACCTTCCATAGCCAATATTTCCTTCAATAAGAAAATCCTCTTTCCAACTTGCAGCAAATCTATCCACGGAAATCTTCATTTAGATATTGGGGAAAATCTTCTTACCAAAGATCATAATTATATCGGCAGGAAAATATTCTCCACAAGCACGATTCCCAGGACAGGAAATATCATTTCCATACTGCAACACAATCCCACGAAACTTGCAAGAATCCATTGGGGATCTTATCCAATCACGTCAATGATCCTTTCCAAATATAGCACGGGCACTGACAAGGGCTGGGTATCCTATCTAGAGTTCATGCATCGGTTTATACACATTCAATCAAAAACAAGGTTCTTACAAAAATCATCAATCCACTAAAAGAGAAATCCTCAAACGCGTAGTCACACATTCAGAGTTAAAATTGAAAAACTAGGAGACGTACCTGTGGAGACGAAAACGATGAAGACAGACAATGGATGGACAGTGGACAGATGCACGCGAACAGAAGAACTGTGCGTTCAAGACAGCCGGAGGATGATCAACTCCCTTGGAGAGTCAGACGAAAAGGTTTCGTCGACGGTGTAGAACCACATTCGGGAGATTTGAACTTGAAGAACGTGGGAAAGAGACTATGTAGTATACTATTGTTCAAAGGCAGTAACTGAATTGGGATTTTTGTGCGGGAAATTTTAGGGTTAGGGGTGGATGAAAATCTATAAAATAGAAGTAATTGTGAATAATTTTCTACTGCCCATAAGTAAATATTCCGTATTATTTACTTCAAGTATGTATATAAAAAATGAAAAATAACCAAGTGAAATTTTCTAGAAATTATATTTTATACTAGTAATAATCAACAAGTAGGCATATTACCAAACGCAGTTGGCCTGAGTGGTATGGGGCTCTGGCAGCTTAAGCAAAGGTCTTGGGTTCGAGCCTTTGTGTATGCAGAATTCTGCTTTGGGAGAGGCAACCCTTCAATGCCCACCCGATCCTCGAGGGATTAGTCTTGGGTCCAATGAGGCCTAGAGATACCCTGGTATTCACCTAAAAAACAAGTAGGCAGATTTTTTTGGTGAAACCAGGTATCCACATACTACAACCCACAAGACTAATCCTTCGAGGATCTGCAAAGGCAATTAAGGACGTCTCTCCCAAAGCAGTTTTTTTTTTTTTGCATACACAAGGCTCGAATCCGAGACCTTACTTAAGCGACTAGAGCCCCATCCACTCAAGCCAATTGCTGTTGGTAAGTAGGCAATTTTTAATATTACTCATTATTTAATTTTAGTTTAATATAAATTACATTTTATATAATTTTAGTTGTACTTATTTTGAAATATCGAGTGTAAACAAGTGTATTGAATTTAATTATAGATTTAATTATTTTATTGCGTTAATTTTCGAAATCTATATATTTAGAGCTGTTTGTTTAAATATTTTAAATTAGATTATTTAATATTATATTTTAAAAATGTAAATAATATATTAATCCTATTTGGGTAAATATTTCTCATATTTAATTATCTGTGTTTTGAACGTTTTTAAATGCATTTTTCTGCAACTACTTTTTAGAGCCGTAAGGAATTGTGCTTTCAATTATTTATGGCTTTTTACTATTATATCTCCACATTAATTCATAATTCATAATATTATATGAGAATATACATATACTATTATACCTCAAAAAAAATTAATTCAATAATAAAAAGATTAAAAATATATATGGATGTAAAATGTATGAATAAAAAATATTATAACTTAAATAAGAGATTGAAAGTAAAAATTATTTAATTTCTTTTACTCATACCCCTTGTAGTAATTTTACAACCTGAAAACACAAAGTCGAATATTTAAAAATTGATTATCTGATTATTGTGATTTGGAACAATATAAACTCATCCAAATACTTAATTCGTTTTGTGACCGAAATTATCTAATTATGTGTTTAGAAAATAATGCAACACTTTTCAAAACGCACAACACCCACTTAATAATTACGATGTGATCTGATTCTTCTTGTTTATTTTTTTCCGGGGAGAGGAGGAAATTGTACACTACATTCTTGTTTTAAACTTAAAACTAATAAATAACCCGTCGAGACTCGACGGGCATAACTTTATATTTTATATAATATATATTTATATTATGTATAATAATATAAATTATATTTTGAGTAATGAAAAATATGTAATGATTTTTTTTAAAATATATAAAGATTATGTATACGATAATATAATTTAATTATTTTTAAAACTAACAAAGAAATTATATTATACCGTATTCTTTAGCTTCTGTGGCTTATCAAGTACAAACATAACAGATCAATAAAAATAAATATTAAAATAATATTTTTATTGATTTTAAATTTAAATTAAGATAAAATAAAATTTAAAAATAAGTATGAAGCATAATATGAAAATTTTTCTAACAATTTGCTGAAAATTTCATTGGTGAAAATCTCATTAATAGGGGCTAGTATAACACTATATTTTAAAATGTTTGAATTTGAAATGGTGCAGTTTATATTTGTATATATACTTTAAAAAATTACCGCTATAGGAACACACGTAGAGTTCATAAGAATATCATCCGAAAATGTCACATCTAATTGTACAATCTCCAAAATCAATACCCGCTTTACCATCACCTACATCAACTATCAATTTTGTAAATTTTCTGTCATATATAAATTTCATTGTTAACAACAATTCTTGTGGTATCTTGAGTTAATCATTCTTAATTGTATATTAATACTTTTAGCCACATCTTGCTAGTGACACGAAATATTACAACATAACTGTTCATGACTAAAAACTGGTTTTGGAAGATAAAATGTGACATTCTTTAAATATTGACATTGACTTTTGTTTATAATCATAGCAAAACAAACTGTGAGTGAGCATTTTCTCATATTAAATCGAATAAAAAATTTGGTTAATTCAAATAGGCTCATAGCAAAATAATGCAACACTTTTCAAAACGCACAACACCCACTTAATAATTACGATGTGATCTGATTCTTCTTGTTTATTTTTTTCCGGGCAGAGGAGGAAATTGTACACTACATTCTTGTTTTAAACTTAAGATGATTTGTTTTATCACAACCTAATCAGATTTTTCAATGGCAAATGAGCATATTTAGAAATTAGCTGATATATATTAACTGATTATGTGAGTAATAGAACTAACCTTTTTGCCTTATTTACAACAATTTCAAAAAAGCTGACTGAACATTATTTTAATTTATTTTATAATATATATATATATATATATATTAAAGCATTAGTGAACAATCCATCCTAAATTTAATGTGGTGTCTCCATTTCAAATTTTTAATTTTTATAGTTTTTTGTATTTTTTAATTTATAAATTTTAGATTTTAGCATTTATTTATTTATTCATTATAGATTTTCAATTTTTGAAATACAATTTCCAGTTTATATGGAATTCTCACAATCTTCACTTTTAAATATATTTGAAAGATTTGAAATTTGAAACTTTGCATTTTTTTATTTTATTATTTTGTATTTTTGTATAGTTTAAATATTATTTTGTAGTAGTATTTTTTAATTTAATAATTTTAAATTTTTGCGCTTATTTATTTATTCATTATACTAGAGATTTCTTCACTTTTAAAAAGATTTGAAAGATAAATTTGAAATTTCATTTTTTTATTTTATTATTTTGCATTTTTATTTTATCTATTTTCTACTTTTATTATTTTATATTTTATATTTTATTTATTTTAGATTTTATTACTGCATTTATTTATTTATTTATAGATTTTGAGTTTTTACGACATAGGATTATTAGGATGAGTTCTGCACTGGCAACTAAGAATTATGTTGTGTTTTTGTTTCAATGTGGTAATCATATTGTAATGTCGATAATTTTATGTAGGTTCGTTTAGTCTCAATTTACTTATATTTTTTGGTGTGGTAAATGATGTAATCAAAATGTATATTGCACATCATATTTATTTATTCATGTTAAAGATATATTAATGTGTATATCAAATCCCAATTTTTAGCTTTTTAAAAGATAGTTAATATTTAATTTCCAGTTTATATGAAGTTCCCACAATTTTCAGTTTTAAATATTTGAAATTTCAAATTTATATGGAATTCGCAATGTATATATGGAATTTATATTATCAAAAGATACATTAATGAATATATGAAAAAGATTTGTATATATTAAGTAATGATATATATAGGTCATGTTTTTATAAAAATATGTCACTTCTCCTAAAAGTAATATACAATCATATTCTTCTCCTAAAATATGTCACTTGTATAATCATAAAAAAAAAAAAATTTAAGTCAAAGTATATGAGTGAACAGTAGTCATTTGTCAAATGTAGCTAACAAAAAAAACAGATGAAGTATTTACTAAAAGTAATATACAATTATTGAGTTACTAATCGTTAAAAAATGTGTTTTATAATTATATCATTCTAATTGTATATAAATATAAGTATATACTAAATAGTATAAATCTTATTTATGTTTTATTGTGTTAAAAATAATACAAAAAAATTAAAATAATTAATTAAGAGAATTGTGAAAATTCATATTCTATGGATAATTGATTTAGAGTAAATTATTTATTTTCGTAAAGCATATTATAAATAAAAGAATCGGGTGTATAAAAGGTTATTGGGGTGTGAATAGTCCATCAGTAAATAAAGAAGGAAAATTTACTTTTTTATTCTATTTTTCAAGAAATACTTCATTAATCTATATTTAAACAGAGTTACAATTGACGGAAGAACAAATATAAATCTAGCTTTGTTAGAAATTGAAACGCTAATTGCTGCGAATTCTATAAATTTGAAAATTTTCTCTGGAATGCCGGTACTAAATAAAGTTTTAACGTCTGAAACAGATAATCTATTGATACTAGAAGCAATTATAATAAGGAAGAAATGAAAATGGATCGTGCTAAGCTATTACCTTTGTTGATTAATGAGCAAAGGAATATTTATGATAAAATAATGTATATAGTTGACAGTGATGAGGGTTGATTCTTTTTTCTTTACGTGGTGGAACTAACAAGACATTTATCGATAATTTATCTAGAAAACATTATGTTTAGCCCTTCGTGGGAGAAGTGATTTTGTGTTAGATGTAACATCCAGTGGAATAGCACCCCTACTTCTTCCAAGAGGTAGGACTGCACATTCTAGATAATTTATCCCAGAAAATTATTTAACCTCTTTTCTCATTAGAACAAAGCTCATTATTTAGGATGAAAATTCTTAATTGGTAGAATGATTATGAGCACGTCTGAATTAATCAAATTCCTCATTCGATTTCAGAAGAAAAAAGTCACATTCGCATTTTGTTTTACTATGACTATAAAAAAAAAATCAATTTCAATCCTTAAAGAATGTTTGACTCTATTTTCAAAAATCAGCTTTTATCCATGTTAGTGATACATTGCAATATCTCTGTCACTGGAAAGAGGGGACTTGAAGTATTAATATGTAATTAAGATGGATTAACCCAAGATACTACAAGAAATGTTATTTACAATGGAAATTATATATGACAAAAATTTGCACAATGAATTTTTCAATTAGGTGATTGTAATTTGTAAATTTGGTACTGGTCTTGGAGATATACAATTAGATGTGACATTTCAAGATGATACTTTTATAAACTCTACGAGAGATCCTATAGCGGCAATTGTTTAGAGTAGTTATACAAATATAAACTGCACCACTTCAAATTCAGATATTTCTAAGTATATTGTTATACTAATCCCTACCAATGAGATTATTGATACGATCAGTAATTACAACATGGAGCGTATATCTGCAAATGGAAATGTATATATATATATCAGTTCTAACAATATTTGTCAAGATGATGAAAGCATAGACAATGTCAGTGAATTATTTTCACTACAATATCTAAACACTATCAATTGTTATGGATTACCTAATCATGAAATATAGTTGAATTAGGGTTGCATAGTCATGCATATTAGGAATATAGATCCATCAAATAAAGTATGCAATGTATGTAGGTTAATAGTAACCAAGATGCGAAACCATATTATTGAGGTTAAACTAATTTTCGAGAAACCATTAAAGTAAAAAGATTCTTGATTGACATAATGATTATGTGCCTATCTGATTTAACCAAATTCCTCATTCTATTTTTTATGAGAAAATTTCAACTTGTAGTATCTTTTGCTATGATTATAAACATAAGTCAATGTCAATCTTTAAAGAATATTGGACTTTATCTTCCAAAACCAGTTTTTATCCACAATTAATTATGTTGCAATATTTCGTATCAATAGCAAGATGGGCTCAAAGTATTAGTTTGTAATTAAGAATGATTAACACAAGATACCACAAGAAATATTGTTTACAAAGAAATTTATATATGACAGAAAATTTGCAAAATGGATACTTAAAATAGGTGATGGTAAAGCTGATATTGATTTTGAAGATGTACAATCAGATGTGGCATTTCCGGATGATATACTTATAAACTCTACGCATGATCCTATAGCGGAAATTCTTTAGAGTTTGTATCCAAATATAAATTGCACAACTTCAAATTCATATATTTCTAAAGATAGTACTATACTAGCCCCTACCAATAAGATTTTCAGGAATGAAATTTTCAACAAATTGTGAGAGAATTTTTCTATGTTTAATACTTATATTTTATTTTATTTTATTTTAATTTAAATTTCAAATTAAATAAAAATATTATTTTAATAATTATTTTTATTAATCTGTTAAGCCACAGAAACTAAAGAAAACAGTATAATATGATTTCTTATTTAGTTATCATATACATTCTTTTTTGAATAGATATTAAATCATTACACATTTTTCATTACTTAAAATTTAATTTATTATTATTTTATACAATATAAGTGTATATTATATAAAATACATAATTATGCCCGTCGAGTCTCGACGGGTTAATTACTAGTTCTCATATTATTTTACAAATTAGCTGATTCAATTTAGCTACAATCTTTACAAATGGCTAAGGTTTTACAAAAAAAAAAAGAAAAAAAAAGAAAAAGAAAAAGAAAGGAGGGGTGTTTTAAATTTTGGATCCGGAGATACATGTAGGCCGATTCCGTTCTTGTGTTTGAAATTTTGAATCATGTGATCCAACTGGCTTACATGTCTCGAAACACAATGGGTCCCACATTGAGCAGCATATTGTTCAAAACCGAACCGAAGCATGATGATGAGTGATGATAGCATTAGCAGTTAGCACTTAACACTACTCTCACAAGGCCAAGCTAGGGGTATCCGTATCCGTATCTTCATTCTTCACACACTGTAAATATCTGGAATAAATTCAAGAGGTCGACAATAAGTTAGTGAAGATATAAGTATGGCTCTCGCAGACCTATCAATTGGAATTTGGAATTAAAGCAAACAAACAAAGATAACAACCAACCAAACAAAACAAACAAAAATGTTATAAATTTAAAGAAAAAAAATTCTGGATTTGTTGTGTAAATAATGATTTATATATCTATTAGTATGAAGTGTATATATATGTAAATAGACGTGAAGAGTAGAGAGAAGACAATGAAAAGAAAAATGGAAAGAGAGATCACAGATGCAATTGAATGAAATTGTTTATTTCTCTTATCTGCATTTTGAACACATCACATGAGCTCATTTATATAGGAAGCTCTGCTGACACTACATCTACATTGAAGTAGATAGAAAAATAAATCAGGAGACAGTCACATTTATGGTGCATGTGACTCTGTCACTCTGACACTCCCCCGTGACTGTCTTCGATACAAAGAATATGCCTCGTTAAAACCTTACTAGGAAAAACCCAGTGGGAAAAAATCCTAGTGAAGGAAAAAGAGTACAGTATTCTTGTATCTGGTGCTCCCCCTGATTTGGATATCATTTTAAATCTCGAAGCCGCCGCATTCCAATTTTCTTCACGAGGTTCTCGAACGTTGCAGTCGGCAATGCCTTGGTAAAAAGATCCGCTAAATTATTTTCTGACCGAATTTGTTGCACATCAATTTCACCATTCTTTTGAAGATCATGTGTGTAGAAAAATTTTGGTGAAATATGCTTTGTTCTATCTCCTTTGATATAACCTCCTTTCAACCGGGCTATACAAGCCGAATTATCTTCAAATAAAATTGTTGGTGGCATTTGTGATTCATTGATTAAACCACAACTCTTCAATATATGTTGAGTCATTGACCTCAACCAAACACATTCTCGACTTGCCTCATGGATTGCTAATATTTCGGCATGATTAGAAGAAGTAGCAGTTAGAGTCTGCTTCATTGACCTCCAAGATATAGCAGTCCCACCACACGTGAAGAAATAGCCTGTTTGAGATTTGGCTTTGTGTGGGTCAGACAAATAACCTGCATCGGCATAGCCGATTAACTCATGTCAAGAGTCCTTTGGGTAAAATAACCCAAGATCAATAGCTCCTTGGAGATAGCGAAAGATGTGCTTTATGCATTTCCAATGTCGTTGAGTAGGGCAAGAACTGAATCTTGCAAGTAAATTGACTGCAAACGCGATATCAGGTCGCGTACTGTTTGCGAGATACATTAAAGCGCCAATTGCGCTTAAGTATGGCATTTCTGGGCCAAGTTGCTCTTCATCATCTTCTTTTGGCCTAAATGGATCCTTTGCAGGATCAAGTGCCCGAACGATCATTGGATTATTTAGCGGATGAGCATAATCCATTCGAAATTGCTTCAATACCTTTTGGGTATAAGCTGATTGATGAACAAATATGCCTTTTTCCAAATGCTCAATTTGTAAGCCAAGGCAAAATTTTGTTTTTCCGAAATCTTTGATTTCGAACTCCTTTTTCAGATATTCTACTGTCTTTTGCAACTCTTCAGGAGTTCCAATTAAATTTAAATCGTCAACATAGACTGCGACGATCACAAATTCTGACCCATTTTTCTTTATAAATACACAAGGACTGATAGGTTCATTTGTATAACCTTCCTTTATCAAACTTTCACTGAGGTGGTTGTACCACATTCGGCCAGATTGCTTGAGCCCATACAATGATTTTTGCAATTTGATGGAATACGTTTCTTTGGGTTTTGAGTTGCAAGACTCTGGTAACTTAAACCCTTCAGGTATTTTCATATAAATATAATTTTCCAATGAGCCATAGAAATATGCAGTAACAACATCCATCAGCCTCATTTCGAAATTTTCTCGTACTGCTAGGCTCATTAGATACCTGAATGTTATTCCATCCATAACCGGTGAATATGTTTCCTCAAAATCAATTCCCGGTCTTTGGGAAAAACCTTGGGCTACAAGACTTGCCTTATATTTGTCAATTTCATTATTTTCATTTCTTTTTCTCACAAACACCCATCTGTAGCCAACAGGCTTCACATTTTTTGGTGTTTGGACAATAGAGCCGAATACTTTTCGTTTGTTCAGTGAATCTAGTTCAGACTGAATCGCATCTTTCCATTTTGCCCAATCATTTCTTTTCCGACATTCTTCAACTGATCTTGGTTTAGGATCCTCGTTATTTTTCATTACATCGAGTGCAACGTTGTATGCAAAAGCATTATCAATCTTTGTTTCTTTTCGGTTCCAACATTTCACAGTATTGATATAATTGAAAGAAGTTTCAATAACTTCATTTTCATCTGGGTGAATATTTTCAGGTTCAACCTTTTCCGGGGTTGAATCAATTTCTCCTTCGGGAGTATCATCGGTAATTGATTTATCACCCATATGGATAATTTTCCTCTTTCGTGAATTTTTATCCTTGGAACCCAAAGGCCTACCACGCTTTAAGCGTGCGGTAGGTTCATTTGCACTCGGAATATGCCCTTCTGGGACATTTATATTAGCTGGTGCATTTGCTGCATCATTTATATATGATTTTGTGACTTTAGCAGCATCATTAAAAGCAGCGGGTAATTGATTTACAATTCCCTGCAAATGCACAATTCTTTGAACTTCAAGTTCGTATTGCCTTGTACGAGGATCAAGGAAATTAAATGGACTTTGCCAAGATATTTCTTTTTCCAGTTGATCATTTCCTCCCCCTAATGTCGGGAATTGAGTTTCATCAAAATGACAATCTGCAAATCTTGCAGTAAATAAATCACCCGTTTTTGGCTCAATATATTTAATAATCGAGGGTGATTCATACCCGACATATATGCCCAACCTTCTTTGAGGTCCCATTTTTGTGCGTTGTGGTGGCGCAATCGGTACATAAACCGCACAACCAAAAATTCGCAAGTGGGATATATTGGGCTCCTTTCCAAACACAATTTGTGTAGGGGAGTAGCTATGATAGCTTGTCGGCCTTATTTTCACAAGTGTTGTTGCATGCAATATGGCATGTCCCCAAGCAGAAACAGGGAGTTTTGATTTCATTAACAAAGGCCTTGCAATTAATTGCAATCGTTTAATAAATGATTCTTCCAGACCATTTTGCGTGTGCACATGAGGCACAGGATGTTCAACTGTAATTCCAATTGACATGCAGAAATCATCAAATGCATGCGATGTATATTCTCCAGCATTATCAAGGCGTATTTTATTTATCGGATGATCTGGAAACTGTGCTCGCAATTTTATAATTTGTGCAAGTATGCCAAATTGCGAGTTGATAATAAACAAACGTGTGACCAGCATGATGACGCATCCATTAGTACCATAAAGTACTTGAAAGGTCCACATATATCGCCTTGAATTCGTTCTAGGAATGTAGGGGATTCAATTCCCACTTTTACTGGAGATGGTCTGGTTATCAATTTCCCTTGTGAACAGACTGCACAATTGAACTCATTTGGGTTCAATATCATTTGCCTTTTCAATGTATGGCCATTTGAATTTTCAATAATTCGCCTCAGCATTACACTGCCAGGATTCCCAAGTTTATCGTGCCAGGTAATAAATTCACTAGTAGCTTTCAAGCCTACTAGGTTATGTATTTCTGCGGCACATATTTTTGTATAGTATAAGCCAGAGGAGTAACATGGCAATTTTTCATTCACAAATTTTTTGCCATTTTCAATTCAAGTTATCAAAAGATACTCTTGATCTGCCTTTTTTGAAGTTTCAATGTGATATCCATTTTTTCAAATATCATTGAAGCTCAGTAAATTTCTTCGAGCTTTGCATGAGAACAAGGCATTTTCAATTGCCATTTTTGTCCTTTCAGGGAGAAATATAACAGCTCTACTGGAGCCTTCAATGCATTTTGCATTACCGCTTATAGTTTTCACTGCGGTCTTTTCCAATTTTAAATTGGAGAAATAGCTTTTAATTTTCAAAATGTTGTGCGTTGTTGCACTGTCAATGAGGCAGATATCATCTCCGACTTTTGAATTTCCAGCATCTATTTCTTTGCAAGAATATTAGAAGGTTATTAAACATCAGCAATATAAATATTATTAATGCAAAACATATTTATATTATACATGGGTAATAAAAGAGAAGTACAACATAACATTATATATATTATACAGGAATTATAAAAGAGAAGCACAGAATATATATAGCTATATAATATATTATTTAGCAACATTATTTGGCTCAACAAAATCCTCAGTTTCAAGGTGCGTGATATCATCATTTAATATATCGTCATAAGTATCATCGTGGGCATTAAGGTGTGCTTCAACACCTTGTCTTTCTTTCCGTTTCGAGGCCTGATACAGTTCAGCTCAGTGTTTAGCTGTGTGGCATGTTTGAGCCGGATGGCCTTTAATTCCACAACGATCACAAATTTCATCATTTTGTTTATGCTTTCTTGCATAATTTCTTTGTTGTGGTTTGTAAGGCCTTCTGGTATCATATCTGCGATTTTGCTCAAATCGAGGCTTATTTCGATAGTTATTTTGACGAGATGATTCACCTCTGCCTCGATTTTGATACTGATTTTGGCCACGATCATCATTTTGATTTTAAAGTGCCCACGATCACGCACATATTTCGCTGATTGAGCCGCATTCACCTCAAGGAATGGTTTTGCACCTGCGGGCCTAGATTCATGATTTCTTAACAGCAATAGGCTATTTTGTTCAGCCAATAATAAGCAAGTGATTAGATCAGAATATCTTTGAAAACCTTTTTGACGGTATTGCTCACTCAATATTGAGTTTTTAGCATGAAACATAGAATATGTTTTTTCAAGCATTTGTTCCTCAGAAATCTTTTGCCCACATAATTCCAACTGAGCCATAATTTTGAACACAGCGGAATTATATTCCCGGACTGTTTTGAAGTCCTGAAGTCTCAGGTTTGTCCAGTCATCAAGGGCTTTTGGAAGCACCGTCTTTTTAAGATTATCGTATCTTTCTTTCAACTTTTCCCACAATGCCAGTGGGGATTCCACAGTTACGTACTCCATTTTAAGTGCCTCTTCGATATGATGGCACAAGAAAATCATGGCTTTTGCCTGATTCTGATGGCTGGGATTTTTGCCTTCAGCAATAGTATCTTCCAGACCCATTGAAGTAAGATGCATTTTCACATCTCGAGCCCAGGACATATAATTGCTTCCTTCAACGGTTAAGGCAGCAAATTCCTGCTTTGCAAGGTTAGCCATAATCTTATTGAAAATTTTGGAATAAAAATTATATCTCAAATTCTGGTAACCCGGACAGAGTCTCCTCGTGCTGATAACGTGTTGTGTAAATAATGATTTATATATCTATTAGTATGAAGTGTATATATGTAAATAGACGTGAAGAGTAGAGAGAAGACAATGAAAAGAAAAATGGAAAGAGAGATCACGATGCAATTGAATGAAATTGTTTATTTCTCTTATCTGCATTTTGAACACATCACATGAGCTCATTTATATAGGAAGCTCTGCCGACACTACATCTACATTGAAGTAGATAGAAAAATAAATCAGGAGACAGTCGCATTTATGGTGCATGTGACTCTGTCACTCTGACAGGATTCGGCTTTTCTTGCTAAAATTTCTTGGGGATTCATTATTAATGTATTAGGACACATTTGGAGTCTAGTCTATATACATGTAGTATATAGGAATGGAGTACTTGTTGGCACCAAATCACGCCCAAACATTTCCCATAACAGCGGAGAGCCCACATAGTATCCAGTGGCGGATCCAGAAAAATTTTTAAGTGGTATCCCAAAAATAGTATAAACTATATTTAAATTATGGATAGTAATTACAACACAAAAATACAGAGGAAAACTTGGTTAAATTGAATAATTGTGGTGTCACTTAAGTAGTGTCACCAAACCTGATTTAGTTAAATATAAAAAAATTATATCCTAAAATAATAGTTTCATCCATTTAAGATAAGACACCACTAATCATAATATAGATCCGCCCCTGATCGTATCTCACCTGTATTTTGACCAAATCCCTGTTGAATCTTGTTGAAACTAACCAATTTGATGTACGGCCATTAGAGAAGATATAGGGATATGAGTGACGATATTTGGTTCTTTACCGAAATCTTTAATTTATTTTACTCGATGATCTTGTCATAATTCTTTTCATAAAGATTGTCCACTTTATGTGTTAGGCATACGTGTATCATATTTTCAGAATTTTTGGTTATGCAGTTTGTTCCCAGAATTTTCACCTTGTGGTTGTGTTCGGTGATTCCCAGATTATTTTTGTTCATGGTTGGGGTCACAGCTATGAGCCTTATGCTCATTACTAAAACTTGTTAGAAGAGATGAAATACAACCAAGGGGTGTGACTTGTGTGCTGTCAACAGCACATACTGGCAAAAATGGAATGATGGATATGCATAGAAAAATGATGTCAGAGCAATGAAAAATGATGTGTGCGCATGAAAAAATGATGAATATTATAAAATAAGCAACATCATTTTTCATGGAGCTAACATCATTTTTCACAGGAACCGGACTGCAACCAAGGTACTTCCACTGTTTCATTAATGTGCAACACTTACTCTGCGCACGCAATCCAATGTACATTTTTAATAATAAATAACGTACTTTGTGTACAAGTAGAAAATATAAAAATTTAATATTTTAAAACTATAACAGGAGACGATTCTAACAAGAACCCACTTGACTATATTTTTTCTTCTATAACTATTATATAAATGTGACTCAAAGTTGAATAATAAATAGTGTCAAAAAAACTAAACGTTTCACTTTCATGAAAACGGAAGTAGGATATCTTTTCTATTAGAGATTGAATCGATCATCAGAAGAAGAATTAGGCCAAAAATTAGGATACGTTCTATGTAACGCCCCGAAAATTCAAACCTGATTTTCGCAAGCATTACCGACGTACTAACTATCCTAAACTAGTGGCCAGCTAATTTAAAACAGCTAGTACAAGGCTGAGCGAACCTAAAATGATCATCTGATTAATCCATTTAAAAGCAAAGGCTAGAATAAAACAAACACATAGGCACATGAAAAAAGGCCCCTCAAATAATCATATAACAATGCCAATAAAACATCCCGGCTACAAGCCTCAAGTAACAGCATGGACAATATACCAATATCTCAAACATGGCTACCAGCCCAAAGCAGTAAATCACATAAGGCCACAGGCCGACAATATGTAAATACTAGGCTCACATGCCTCAACTAGTCAATAATCCAATGCCAAACCATAATACAAAAACAAAAGAGTATCACATAAACACATAAGATAAAATGAATAGACATGTCCTATCTATGTGATCTCTCAACCCCATACCCAAATCATGCTCCAGCGCCTCCAGCGGGATCTATAAAACAGACAAAAGCAAAGGGAGTCAGTACAACGTACTGAGCAAGGCTACGTGTTGGGGAGTAAGGGATAACAGAGCAACAAGAGTAAATAATAATAATAATAATAATAATAATAATAATAATAATAATAATAATAATAATAAAAACATGAATAATAGAGCAGAATAAAAGTAAAAGCAAATAAACATCACACCGTCCCATACCGGTGCTTCAACCACAATCATACAATTTTATGCACGTGATGCATGGCCTAACATACACCTATCTAACCTATATGCAAATGCAATGAATATGCTTAGCCGGCACCTAAAAACCCGGGCGGTATGAACCCACGGGTGAGGATATCATCAACTCCAACCCGTTACAGGGTAACATACACCATCCCCGCAGGGACCACAGGCATCACAGCCCAATCATCCACCCCAAAGGGCCAACAGGCATCACAGCCAATAATCCACCCCGAAGGGCTAATGGGACTCAACAACACCGGTAAAGGCTACCCGGTCAAATAAGTCATCAGAACAACCCATCGGGTTCATATCCGTCAATCCCATCACAATCCAAACTCTTAAACATAATTAATAAAAGTACTTGTTGGGATATATCTTAAATTTAAACCATAAAACATATAAACTAGATTGGCAGTCCCGATAACACTTCAGTATCCAAGCAATATGATTAAATCAATGAAAATGAGTAAAATAATACTACTATCAAGCAAATTGTCCAGTACATGTTAAGACATTAAGACATGATGAGCAAGTGATATATAATATATGAAATAAGTAATACACGTCCCTGTACAAATTCTCAAATATAGTCATCCTATTTGTTTTATAGTCATCCTATTTGGCTATGTTTACTTGTTTAATAATGGGGAAAAGAAGACTAATAATTTTAAAAAAATGCAAAAAGGGATAGAAAATCATTATACTACCTACTCTGTTATTGCTATGCTCGCACAGACCCATAATTAAACTTGAAAGCAGCGGCCTTCAACAGGGTTCTCAATGAAATGGATTAGTATACTCTACAGCTTAAAATAACACCACTAACGAGTTCGGATTTCCGAATGCAATATGATCCAAGAGAACAAGTGTCCAAATACCATATGATACCCACCAATATACATTACGACATATATATACAGTATAAACTGATGCACATCTCACTAAGAATACACATAAAATCCTTGCCGGAAATCACCCCAATACCCCCCCAAACACGTAATTTAAGCATACAAATCCCTTGCCTTGGTGTTTTGGGCGATCAAAACACTTTCAAACGTCCAATTCGATCTTCAATCGAATCCAAAATACTCAAAACCTAACATTTCAAAACATCCCCAAATCACAACCAAAACGAACGAAATAAAAATCACTACGAAGAAGACGACGAGGAGAAATACTTACCACAAACCAATTGAACAATCGCTCAAGAAACGCGATGATTTGAGCGAGTCCAAGATTACCCCAAAACTCTCAAACTCGTCGGCCTCCTCCTCCTCTTTCCCGTTCTTCACCCTTCTTTTTCAAATATGCAAAAAGGCCCCACTTATTACTTCCAAAAAAAAAGTGAATAATTATAAATCACCCCCTATCCATCCTTAAATATGAATATAACCCCATCCGGGCTTAAGTGTAATAAACTCATCACTAAATAATTTAAACTGTCCAATTTAAATAATTCGGGTCATTACATTCTAGGACAATCAAACTTTTTCTAAAGAAATTGTGAGTTTTTATGAATTATGACCTATCATTCTATGTTTTAAAGTTATGAATCTTTTGATAAGCTTGATTTATGATTTTTTTTTTGGTTTTATGAACATGATGAAATGATTTCATGATTGTTGGAGCTAGGGGTGTAAATGAGACTGATAGACTCATAAAATATTCGGGCTCGACTCGATGAAAACTCGACCAAAGCTCGACTCGAAAAGGCTCGACTTGAATTCGAGATCGGCTCGGAATGTTAATGAGCCCAAGTCGAGCTAATCAATACTCGGCTCGAAAGCTCGATAATAGGCTCGAATATATATATATATATATATATCAATTATACATAGTACATATGTATATCTATTTATTACTCCTATAGATTTTCTTTTCCATTTTTTTCTTTTTTATGGTTAGAAGTAGGAATTAGGAATAGTTTAATATATTAAATCTATTAAACTTCAATCCTTCAAGTTTTAAAGCTCATTATTTAATAATTTGTCAATTATTCCTAATTTTATATCGAGCTTAACTTGGGAATGGAGACTTGGTCCTGTGGTAATGTCCCCTTTTATCCATCTTTGTAATTTATGTGATTTGACTCCTAAACACATTTATTAACATGTGAGTGTCAACGTCAAAAAAAAAAAATCGAGCTTTATTCGAGCCTCGAGCCGAGCTCGAATTCGGCTTTTTTATGTCGAGTTCGAGCCGAGTTCAATTTTTTAAATCTCGTCGAGCTTCGAGCTCGAGCCGAGCCGAACTTTTACTTAACCGAGCCGAGCCGAGCTATACCAGGCTCGAGCTCGGCTCGGCTCGTTTTCACCCCTGGTTGGAGCTATGGATTTGTTGTGATAGGCCCGTTTGGATTGGCTTTTGAAAAAAGCATAAGCCAAAAGCAGAAGTAAAAGTCAAAAGCATAAGGGCTCGTTTGGATTGGCTTTTAAAAAAAAGCAGAAGCAGAAGTGAAAGCCAAAAGCAAAAACAGCTAACTTTTGTGTTTGGATGGAATGTTTGAAAAGCAGCTTTTTTCAAAAGTATGTTTGGATGTGTAAAAGTGAAATGTGCTTTTGAAACGTGTAAATTACCAAAAAGGATATGTTATTTATATATGATAATGTATATTGATAGTGTAGTTTAAATAAATTAATAGGGGCATTTATGACTCTGCACACATTACTAGGTGCTTTTGGCTTCTGCTTTTCGGAATGCTTCTCCCAGAAGCACTTTTGCAGCTATTCGAGGTGCTTTTGCTTTTTCTAAAAAGCCAAAACAAACACTCTTTTTCCTTCAAAAGTGCTTTTGGTAGAAACAAAAGCCAAAAGCACTTGGAAAAAAGCCATTCCAAACAGGCTCTAAGCAAGTAACTATTGTGTTTGGATAGAATGTTTGAAAATCAGCTTTTTTTAGTGTGTTTGGATGTGTAAAAATAAAAAATACTTTTGGAATGAAATAATTACCAAAAAGGACATGCTTTTTATATGGAAATAAGATATATTTATAATGTAAGGGCCCGCTTGGATTGACTTTTGAGAAAAACAGAAGCAAAAGCAGAAGCAGAAGTGAAAGACAAAAGTAGAAGCATGTAACTTTTGTGTTTAGATGGAATGTTTGAAAAGCAGTTTTTTTTCAAAAGTGTGTTTGGATGTGTAAAAGTGAAAAGTGCTTTTGAAATGTGTAAATTACCAAAAATGACATGCTACTTAATATGATAATAAGATATATTTATAGTGTAATTTATATTAAGTAATGAGGGTATTTAAGTCTTTGCACATTTTACAATGTGCTTTTGGCTTCTGCTTTTCGCAGAAGCAAAAGCCAAAAGCACCTTGCTAAGAGCCCGTTTGGATTGGCTTCTAGAGCCCGTTTGGATTGGCTTATAGGGAGGTGTTTTTGGCTTTTGCTTCTGCCAAAAGCACTTCTAGTAGAAATTAGGTGTTTGTTTTGCCTTTTAAGAAAAAGCAAAAGCACCTCGAAAAGCGAAAAAAGTGCTTCTGGAAGAAGCAGCCCAGGGGGTGCTTCTCCCAAAAGCAAAAGCCAAAAGCACCTCGTAAAATGTGCAAGGACTTAAATACCCTCACTACTTAATATAAATTACACTATAAATATATCTTATTATCATATTAAGTAGCATGTCCTTTTTGGTAATTACCACACTCTAAAAGCACTTTTCATTTTTATTCATCCAAACATATTTTTTAGAAAAAGCCGCTTTTCAAACATTCCATCCAAACACAAAAGTTACATGCTTTTGCTTTTGACTTCTGCTTCTGCTTCTAGTTTTGGCTTCTGGTTTTTTCAAAAGCCAATCCAAACGGGCCCCTAGGGAGGTGCTTTTGGCTTTTGCTTCTGCCAAAAGCACTTCTAGTAGAAATTAGATGTTTGTTTTGGCTTTTAATAAAAAGCAAAAGCACCTCGAAAAGTGAAAAAGTGCTTCTGGGAGAAGCAGCATAGGGGGTGCTTCTCCCAAAAGCAGAAGCCAAAAGCACCTCGTAAAATGTGCAAGGACTTAAATACCCCCACTACTTAATATAATTTACACTATGGGGCCGTTTGGAATGGCTTATTTTGAAGTGCTTTTGGCTTTTGCTTGTGCCAAAAGCACTTTTGAAGGAAAATGAGTGTTTGTTTTGGCTTTTAAGAAAAAGCAAAAGCACCTCGAAAAGCTGCAAAAGTGCTTCTCCGAAAAGCAGAAGCCAAAAGCACCTAGTAATGTGTGCAGAGTCATAAATGCCCCTATTAATTTATTTTAATTACACTATAAATATATACTATTATATATAAATAGCATATCCTTTTTGGTAATTTACACATTTCAAAAGCATTTTTCACTTTTACATATCCAAACACACTTTTGAAAAAAAACTGCTTTTCAAACATTTCATCCAAACACAAAAGTTACTTGCTTCTGCTTTTGGCTTTTACTTCTGCTTCTACTTTTGGCTTCTGCTTTTTTTAAAAGCCAATCCAAACGGGCCCATATTATTATCATATTAAGGGCCTGTTTGGATTGACGTTTGAAAAAAGCAGAAGCCAAAAGTAGAAGCAGAAGTAAAAGCCAAAAGCAGAAGCAAGTAACTTTTGTGTTTGGATGGAATGTTTGAAAAGCGGCTTTTTCTAAAAAATATGTTTGGATGAATAAAAATGAAAAGTGCTTTTAGAGTGTGGTAATTAACAAAAAGGACATGGTATTTAATATGATAATAAGATATATTTATTGTGTAATTTATATTAAGTAGTGGGGGTATTTAAGTCATTGCACATTTTACGAGGTGCTTTTGGCTTCTGCTTTTGGGAGAAGCACCACCTGGGTTGCTTCTCCCAGAAACACTTTTTTTCGCTTTTCGAGGTGCTTTTGTTTTTTCTTAAAAGCCAAAACAAACACCTAATTTCTACTAGAATTGCTTTTGACAGAAGCAAAAGCCAAAAGCACCTCCCTAGAAACCAATCCAAACGGACTCTAAATAGCATGTCCTTTTTGGTAATTACCACACTCTAAAAGCACTTTTCATTTTTATTCATCCAAACATATTTTTTAGAAAAAGCCGTTTTTCAAACATTCCATCCAAACACAAAAGTTACATGCTTTTGCTTTTAACTTCTGCTTCTGCTTCTATTTTTGGCTTCTGCTTTTTTCAAAAGCCAATCCAAACGGGCCCAAAGCCATTCCAAACACCCTCTAATTTATATTAAGTAGTAGGGACATTTAAGACTTTGCACACATTACTAAGTGTTTTTGGCTTCTGCTTTTCGGAGACGTACGCCCTTGGCTGCTTCTCCCATAAGCACTTTTGCAGCGTTTCGATGTGCTTTTGTTTTTTCTAAAAAGCCAAAACAAACACTATTTTTCATCAAAAGTGCTTTTGGCATAAGCGAAAGCAAAAACACCTAAAAAAAAGCCATTCCAAACAAGCAAAAGCACCTCGAAAAATTACAAAATTGCTTCTGGTAGGGGTTGCTTCTCCAAAAAATTGCAAAAATAGTGTTTGGTTCAGCGTTTTAGAAAAAGTAAAAGCGCCTCGAAAAGCTGCAAAAGTGCTTTTGAGAGAAGCGGTCCAGGGGGTGCTTATCCGAAAAGCAGAAGCCAAAAGCACCTAGTAATGCGTGCAAAGTCTTAAATGCCCCTAATACTTAATATAAGTTACACTATAAATATATCTTATCTCATATAAAAAGCATGTCCTTTTTTGTAATTACCCTATTCTAAAAGCACTTTCCACTTTTACACATCCAAACACATTTTTGAAAAAAAGATTCTTTTCAAACATTTTATCCAATTTTTCATTTTCACTTCTGCTTCTGCTTTTTTTAAAAGTTAATCCAAACTGGCCCCTAGTAATGTGTGCAAAATCTTAAATGTCCCCACTAATATATTTAAATTACACTATAAATATGTATTATTCTCATAAATATCATGTACTTTTTGGTAATTATAACATTCTAAAAGCATTTTTCATCTTTACACATCCAAACACATATTTGAAAATTCAAACAACATATCCTTAAACAAAAGTTACATGTTTTTACTTTTGGTTTTCACTTTTCATGGAATACTTTTGGTTTCTACTTTTGAAAAGCAACGTTTTTCCAAAAATGTATTTGGATATGTAAAGATGAAAAGTGTTTTTAGAATGTTATATAATTACTAAAAAGTACATGCTATTTATGAGAATAGTACATATTTATAGTGTAATTTAAATATATTAGTGGGTGCATTTAAAACTTTGCACACATCACTAAGGGCACGTTTGGATGGCTTTTGAAAAAAGCTGAAGTAGAAGTGAAAAATATTTAAAGTTTAAAAAGTATTAGTTTTTAAAAACACTAAAAGTTGAGGAAGGGTAGTATTTAAAGTTTGCGGTTAGAATGAAAAATATTTATTATTTATAATAATTTTAGATTTCAAAACTTGAGGCGCCAACATTGATGCTAAACACAATCTTAAGGGTGTGTTTGTTACGTGAGAATCCATCCACATTATTCGTAATGATTATTTTAAAATTCCATGTGCCGAATTTTTTTAAAGAGTGTTTGTTAAACTTATATAACCGGGAATATTAATAATATTCTCACTTGTATGGGAATATGGATATTAAGAGACTTGTAGTGTTGGTTATCCACATTATGGACTCTATGAATCTAAATAAACGATCTATCTTATCTTCCACAACCTATTCATCTACTCTCCTCTATCTCTTGCTTGCGCTATTATTTTCTTCTTTCTTACTATATATTTTCAATTCCTTATCTTCTTCTTGTTCTGTACTTTACACATTCCAGGTAAGATGTCATATACGCACCGCAAACACACTAATGTACATTAAGTAATTTAAAAGGATGTAATCTATCTACGAGTAATGTAGTAGTACATTTCTAGTAATAATTTAAAAAGTGATATTCCACCAAACGCAACCTAACGGCCTTCCAAACTAGGACCTTAATTCTTGCCCTTGCCCACCACACATTGGTATATATATTCTCCACTTCCTCTATCTCCGCAGTTAGCGTTTCATGTGCTGATGCTCCAGTGAAGACTCCATCTTGGAAAAGTTTTCCCAAGTGGCGTATCAGCATTGTTAATAAATTTCGATACATTGAAAAAATAAATCATGATTATTGAAATTAATTGGTATATATTTTATGTAGCAAAAAAATTGGTGGTATGCATTTTTATCTAACTAAGGTGATCTTAGTTTGTGTGATATAGACTCCCACCCCACCACTTCTTTCCGAGCACATGATTAAGCTCGATTGAAAAGTAAATACTTTGGCTTGAACTCAAACGAGCAGCTACATTTGACCTGAAAGGATAGGGAACGGGTGGGAATTTAACCTCCAAACTATAGGTTGGGAGTCGGGGACTTGACCACTAGTTCTCGACTTTGAGTCAGAGTACTCAAAGCTCTACAAGTCAAGAAATTTATTTAAATATCACCCCTAGTGTGACCAGATGAATACCGTGTGAAACACAGGACACACATGAAGAAAAATAAAGTTGCTTGCAGCAAATAAAACCATCCACAATTTTCTTTCTATTTTTGGGTGTCCATTTTTTGCGTCCTCCGAAGAATTAAATCACACACCTGGTACGTCAAGCTTAATTGTAATACGAACTACTATTTAGTCAACAATAGTGTTCTATCCATGTCCATATGTATCATTAAATTTGTAGTAGTTTTATTACTGAAATAAAACGTTGATAAGATAGAGGTGCACCACCTGCGATTTCCCTTCGGACTTGACAATAATTGAGAAAGTTGTTCCTCTCTGCCTCTGCCTCAAGCTCACAAGTCACACCTCAACCCAAATACTAATAACACTTCCAAATATCACTCTTTATAGCCCTTTACATGAAGCTCAATTTCGCTATATACACCAATAATAATAGTATATAAACAGAGTAATATAATTGCCACATCTTCTTGAATGTTGAGACTGCACTATTGTAGCTATAAATTATTACATTATAATGCCAGAAGTGGTTTGTAGTAGCTCTGCTCTTGCGGGTACACCCAACTCCTTTGATAGTCTCTCACACAACTGCATAAACCCCCAATTTGTCAGAAAGGTAATCAGCTCTGAATTAGAGAAAATGGGAAGGGGAATGCAGACAACTACCTGTCTGTACACTATAGGATCGCCATATGCCTTTCGTAACTCTACTACATATAGGGATGGGCTTATCTCAAAAACCTGAGAGAGTAGCAAAATAAACAACATTTCGAAGGTTAGAAGGTGAAATCTATAGTGTTCAAACTCAGCTTCTTCACTCACAATCATTCACTTACTTCTGCAGCAACTGAAAGGCGTCCCGGGGTTTTGTGACCTTCTCGCTGTTGCATCAATTTCAACTGTACATATTAATGCATACAAAAGAACCATTAGGACATTGTTTCTGGCATCAGTCACTTCTTCAACGTAAGTACTAGGAAAATTTGATTCCCCTGAGCAATCTGCAACCTCAAGCTGCAGTCATTGCACAATATTTTTAAGGAAAGAATCTGGCAAGCTAAACTGACCTTCCCATTCTTATTCAGAACAGAAAATCCCATTTCCAAAACTGTATTTTTAATTCTCTCCTGCAATTCCTTCGGGGAATGATTTGATGTAAATCTGATTTTCCTCTCAGAAACATCCTGCCAATTTTAAATGTTGTTAATGTTAACTTATGCCAAAGTGAATATATCAAATGCAAAAGAATATGGTTTGCTGCACGCACTGTCTTAAATGTTATTCTTACTTCTTTCTCAAAGAAACCAGAAAGATCGAGACACGAGGACATTCCAATCAGCTGAAATGCATTGATTAGAGTGCGGGAGTCTTGAGCTCTTCCCTTTTCGGCATCTGATGGCTGAAGAACAGATTGGGATCCAGTGAATTTCAGTATGGGACAAAATAAGCTATTAAGAGGATTTCATGAGCTCAGGGAATATGTATATACTGTTTCATGTACAGATGTAGCTTCATCATCTGTAGAACCCTCTTCGACGGCTTCTTCAACGTGTTGCTTTTGTTGTTGTTCCTCCTCTTCGTCATCATCCATGGGATCTAAAGGAGTATAGCCTTGTTTAAACCACTCATTTTCCTTAATCTCTTTCATGGTTATTCGCGTTCGTGGGTTGGGATCAAGAATCCTTCTTATAAGGGTTTTTGCACCCGGAGATAGCCATTTTGGTATCTGAACATCTCCCTTGAAAATCTGAATTGAATTTTGGATTATTGTCACTGAAGGATTCAAAACTCATAACAGGGAAAGTTGTTGTACTCAACTAAATGGTACTACCTTCTGATACAATACTGCCAGATTTCGATCATCAAAGGGAAGGAATCCAGTAAGAATAACATATAAGATCACACCACATGACCAGGTATCCGAGGTTGCACCATCATACCCTCTGTTTGAAAGAATTTCTGGGGCAACATAATTTGGACTTCCACAAGTTGTATGCAGCAAGCCATCATCCTAAATTTGAATCAGATGAGTAACTGAAGAACAAGGAGTACAAGAATATAATGAGCTTGATTATTAGATCTGCATACCCTAAAATGTTGAGGCAATGCACTCAGACCGAAATCTGTTATCTTAATGTTACCACTTGCATCAATCAACACATTTTCAAGCTGCTCATTAAACAAAAATAAATTAGGATACACATTTGATATTGACCAGAAATGTAATGATGAACACAAGAGGTTTCATTGCTTGGCAGCAGTCGGTATGGAAGAGGAAATTACTTTGAGATCTCTGTGGAAAACACCTTTGTTGTGACAATAACTAACGCCATCAATCAATTGTTGAAAGAGCTTCCTCCCTTGAGCTTCTGTAAATTTTCCTTTGGATGCCTGTGAACAACATACAGGGCAAAATTATTGTCCACCTGCTGATATTCAAAATCTGTGCAATTTTCCATAAAATCTCCACAGGACACTTACAATTCTCTCAAATAGTTCTCCCCCGTGGACGTATTCAAGGACCATATAAATCTTTGTCCTGCTTGCCAAGACCTAGTCGGTGATAATCCACGAATAAAGAACATCAGCGTGACAACTGTCAAAGTTTGAAATGCCAAACCATGGAATCCTAATCGAAATTTGCTTGATTACCCATGTTATAATTTGGTTTTTCTAACTTTCAAGCAAATCGTTTCAAATAAAAATTGTGAAGATCCAACAGTAAAAATCACGTACCTCCAATAATCTGACGACGTTTGGGTGTTTGAGGATTTTCAATGTCCCAATCTCCCTCTTTATCTGCAATATACATCTTCAAATTATAAGATTGAATTGATTGATATGTCATACGTGCCTTTTCCAGATCAATCATTAAAGACAATATTTTTTTCAAAAGCATATATGGTGGGTGTCGCCTCCCCTAATTCCTGAATTTCGAAACAAAATCGCGAAATTCGAAATCACAGGAGGCCGGTAAACCTACCTGTTCGGTAATCTTGAGATCAACAATCCGATTCTTCTCCAAAATCTTGATGGCAAAGGGTTGACCCGATTCCAAATTCCTGGCGAACTTAACTTTACCGAAATTGCCTTCACCGAGAGTCCTTCCCAACTCGTACTTCCCCAATCGCATTCCCTTGATCTCCTCAAACTTCTGGTCGTCGGCCACGCCTCCTTCGGCCCCTTCGATCCTTGCGTGCAATAGTACCATATGATTAGCGTCTGTTGAAAAAATTCGGAAGGGATAGATAATCTTTCCCTGTCGTCTGCGATTAGAATTGCGGTGTGATTGGTATGGAATATGGATGAGGGAGGAATTCGAGGAGGATCTCAGGGGTCGTGGGCAATGGCGTGTATATATAGCGAGGAATAATAAGAGATAGTACTTCTATATCGTGGTGCAGTGGCAAGAAGAAGTTTCGTTCCCTTTGGTTCCAAGATATCTGACGACCGGATATGAAGCGTATGATAATAAAACAACGATTTTCCACGCCGCATCCCGAGGCCGAGGCCGAGGCCGCGGCCGGGCTGCTCAATGTTGAACCGGCAGGCAACCGCCCGATTGTAAATTCTCCTGTAGCTGTTGGGCAGTAAAATAATGCCCCCCAATCATTCGTCGTCAAATTGTCTACTTGTCAAAACACGTTAAAAATATAAATTAAATTAATATTACTTTCCGGTGGAGTCTATCCCTTCTTAAGGGAAAATGTGTGTATAAATTTATAATTTACTAAGATAGGATAAGATGTTGTTTAAACTTAAATAAATACACTTTTCCTTTTTGGTGGATTTTAAATCATAGAAATGTACTACTCCTTATTAGTATATAAATTTGTCATTTTTTTAATTATCAAGAATGTACACTTTTGTGAGGGTTGGAGAATTACCCTAGTGGTCAAGTCTCCCGACTCCCAACCAATAGGTTCGGGGTTTGATATTCACCCGGTCCTCTATCCCTGTCCTTTATTCTCCTTTGTAATTTGTTTCGTTTGGGCTCCCACACACAGTGGCGGACACACGTTGGGGCTTGGGGGGACCCCAGAGTTCAAAGTTTGCCATTAATTTTTTATATAGCTATGTGTATTTTAGTTATGGTAGAATTTTTTTTTATGTAATTCCGCTCACCATTAATTTTTTATACGGTTGTGTGAATTTTAGCTATAGTATATAGAATATATTTTCCTTACGCAATTGAAAAGATGAATGGGAAAAAGAAGATACTTCGTAATATATTTCTTTGTTGGTGGATTTTTTAACATAGACTCATATGTTCTTCGATCTTAATAATTAAAATAATAAACTTCGCCCACTATATAAAGTTGTAATTAGACTACGGCGAGCATATTTTACCGGCTTATGATTTTAGTATTGGTCCTATATATTACCACTACTACGGTTCAAAGACTGTTAAGAGATATTTTAGTATTGGTCCTATATTTGAGTTATTAAGAGATATTTGCGTAGCACAATGGGGGATGATTATTGTAGTGACTCATTAGTATGTTACATTAAAAATTAAAAGGTTTTATAATATTTTCATAAAATATCGACTCGTAATGTACAATTGCCGTACATAATATAAAAATAAAATATTTATAATGAATTTTCAATATAATATTTTTTGCTTATTTTATATAGTGTGAGAAAAAAAAAAAAGATCATAGCTCGCTCCCCCGGTCTTCACATTCTGCGTTCGCCACTGCCCACACACTTTTGCTGATACATAAGTGTTAATGTTTTTTTTTTAAAAAAAAGTACACTTCTGTGGTTGATACGTGCATGGAGAGAGTTGGAGGCTCTATCCTTTCTTAGGGGAGAATGTGTACTTAAATTTATAATTTAAGATAGGATAAGATGTCGTTTAAACTTAAATAGATAGTACAATACTTTCCCTTTCTGTTTGATAGAAAACCAATTTTCATTTTAAATTATAGGAATGTATATTAATAGTAAATAAATTATCCCGTTTTAATTTATTATTTCCTCCATCTTATTATTTTTGTTACGGACTCATCCAACATGTATGTCGATACATATTTTAACCATTAATAACCTAAATTGTGTACAACGAAAAGTTATATAAAGTTAATTGTCTAAAACTACAAAATTAGACGAATCTAACAAGATTTCACTTGACTGTGTTTTTTCTTACATAACTATGATAAAAATTTGAATCAAAGTTAAACATAATGGTGTCAAAAATTCATTCGTAACAAAAATATCGAGACGAATGTAGTATGAGTGTATGTTATTATTTTATTATTTTTTGGTGAACATGAGTGTATGTTATCAGGGCCGGTCCTGAGGGTGGTCGGAGGTACAATTTCTCAGATCCACCGTTTAAAGGGGCCCAAATTTTATTTTTAAATTTTAATAATAATTTTTTATTGCTATGATATTAATTTTTCACATAATTTTTAGGTTTCATTCTTTTAATAGAGCAAAACTAACCATTAATTTCTCATTTAGTGTTTTTTCTTCACCAAAAATTTACAATGTTTTATGAACATAAGGAAAAATTTATATCCATGAACTTTTATTTTTAAGAATATTTGAATTTTATATTTATTTAGATTAAATCGGGACATATTATCTTAAGTAAAAGCTCGTTATCGAGCCTTTGTATATGTAAAATTCTACTTTGGGACTGAAAACTTTTCAAAGGCCATAAGATCCTCGAGAAATTATTCTTGGACTCAATGGGGCCTACGAATACTCGATTATTCCTCAAACAAAATAAAAATTTGGGACCTGTTATTTTATTTTGCCTAGGCTCCTAAAATGTGAGGACCGGCCCTGTATGTTATTTTAATTTATTATGAGTGTATGTTATTGTGTCTGTTTGATATGGGTATAGAGTTTTTATAATTCTAAAAGATGGCCATGCACGTTTCCATGTTATTGAGATTTTTAAGATTCCCAACAATGTAAGCCACATGTCAAACACTATTTTATTATTTTAAAATGGATCTAAAAAATTTAAAAGCATATTACCATTATCCGGTATCGTGTTTGAGAATTTTCATATACCAAATGCCACCTAAATTTTGTATTTTTAAGAGTGAGATATTATTGGGTTTGCTTAATTATATAGTTTTAAAATATTAAATTTATGACATTATATTATACTACCTCCTTTCTTTTTGTGACGATTTCATTTCTTTTTTTTTATGCTAGTAAAATATAAAAATGTATTTTTAATCATTAACTCAAATTGTATATAAGTAAAAATTATAAAAATTTAATATTTTAGAATTATTACGTGATGAAACGAAACTTTACTAAATAAACAGTGATAATCTTACAAATAGATCAATTAAAAAATGAGGAAGTAGTAAATATTGATTTATCATATATGTTCAATATTTTTTTATGGGGACTTAGCCCAAGTGGTTAAGTCCTCCGACTTCCAACGGAAGGTTGGAGGTTCGATTCACACCGGCCCCCTATCCATCTCTTTTATTTCCCTTTGTAATTTGTGTTGCATGGGCTCACACCACCATTTTCCTAGCCTGTATAGGCTGTTCAGCCAAAAAAAATACAATCTTAATTTTTTTTAATTAAACAACTGCAACAAATAACTTGAGTATAGCATGTATTTAATTGTTTAAGTAAAGTTTCAGATTCAGACATTCTGAATACAAAAAACTGTTTGGAATAAATCAATGTGGAATGTTACTCTTACACCTTTAAGAAGTACGGGAAAAGGGTTAAGATTGTATCCTGATTCAGGAAACACTGAAGTAGTGTTTTATGGTATTAATGTGCTGTTTGATAATATGGAAGAGGGTGTAATATAAGTAATTCAATCCTTTCCTTGTAAGGGTCCGATTTCAATGCACTATTCAAACCCATAATTTATGATTATTGTAATTGGTGAGAATTGAAATTTTTTCATGCCTTAATCCTGGTTTGCTAGTTTTTTTTTTTTTTTTCTTTTTCAATATATATATAAAATTATTGGGTCTCATAAAGTAACACCTTTTTTAATAGGAAATAAATATAGTCTTCGATCGTTTTTTGGGAATTTGTTTAAAAAGCACTTTTCCACAATTTACAAATATTTTCAAATACACTAATTTTTTTAGATTTTCTATTGTATATAAATAATGAAAAAACATTAAGTTGATAATTTCCATATTTTTCTTTTTTTTTTTTTTGAAAGGCCGAAGCCGGGAAAAATATTTTTCTAAATTAATGTAGTTTTTTTTGCTTTCCTTATTTGGGATTTTTTTTTAAAAAAAAATTTTAAAAAGCATTTTTCCACATGTTACAATTATTTTCAAATATCTCTGTTCAATATTCTTTTTTTTTTATCATCACACCCAGTGCTAAATACAAGAAATACAACATTGCTGAAGTATTGAATTATCATTCAAAAGTGTTGAATCTATATTTTCAATATTATTTAGTTAATGTTTGGAATATTTATTCAGCACTTTTGAATTACCACTCAAAAGTGTTGAATTGTTATTCAAAAGTGCTGAATCAATATTTTTATTATTTAGTTAATATTTGAAAATATTTATTCATCACTTTTGAAACATATAAGTGATAATCTATTTGATTTTCTATTATGAATTTGTCCGTGCTACACAACAGTTACCTAGAACATAATTTCTCCATCGCCATTTTAGGAATTTTTCGAATTAGCAATTATATAACAAAATTGTGTGGGAGCTCAAACCACACAAATTTAAAAAAAAGGCGAGGAATAGGTATGTAGGAGGCCAAACCATACAAATTTATGGTATATTTGTTCCGTGTTCCACTATGTATTTTAGATGATGTTTTGGAATAACCTATGGCAGTAACTATATTCATTAATGCACCCTCACCGTTTTAGGAAGTTACTAATCACTAATGATTTCTGTCATTAATTGGGATTTTGACAGACCATGTTTCCAAATCCATTTGTGAAACCGAAATGGTAAAAATAAATTGTGGGCAAGATGTAACATATTTATGCTCAAAATACAACAAATTCAGGAACTCCAGAATTTAACCATTCATGATAGTAACTCAATTGCCCGGAAAATCTCATTTTACCCAAATTATTTCATAATTAATCAAAAATGACATAAGTGTAAGGTCCTTAATTATTAGATTCCAAAAGTTAATTAGTTTTGAAATAAATAGAGCGATGAAAGGGTGGGGACGTTAAGCCCAATCCCATGATATCCAAGTTCTTAAGCTTAATATTTTAACAAACTATTTTAAAACTTTAGAGAGTTTCAAAGTAAACTCATTATTTGTACCTAAAGTCTAGCTTTCCGGAAAGAAAAAAAAAAAAAAATCGTACCTAAAGTCTAGGAGTAAAATTGTCATGTGTAAAATGTGGAGGGTTGAATGCAAAATCGATTAAATAATTGTCCTGCTGTAACCACTCCAGTTATTATTCTCTTGTATTTTGTTCTCTTGTATTCTCTTGGAAATCTGTATTTAAATTATTATTATTATTATTATTATTATTATTATTATTATTATATATATATGAATGAAAGCATGTCTAATACACTACAAAATTTTCGCAGAAAGGTGACGATTGGATTTCGTCGCCAGGCGGATTAGGCGACGAAACCCGTCACGCGATGAAATTTTAGGCGACGACTTCAATAAAATTTTATTTTCTTTCCGTGAATTTTTTATAGTAGTACATGAAAAACTATTTCTATTATCTTTTTAGGTGAATACCAGGGTATCCTCAGCCACATTGGACCCAAAACTAATCCCTCGAGGATCTGCAAGGGCAATTAAGGGCGCCTCTCTCAAAGCAGTTTTTTGCATACACAAGGCTCGAACCCGAGACCTTGCTTAAGCGACTAGAGCCCCCATCCACTCAAGCCAACTGCTGTTGGTTAAAAACTATTTCTATTATTAAAAAATATTTATCGTAATTAATTCACATAATTTTACTTTAAGGTCAATTAAATAAATATACACTAGCATGCATTTGAGGATCTCAGAATATATGGACAAATAAGATTGTACATTTGTACTCCCTCCCTTTTTTTCTTTTTTTTTTTATTTACCTTATCATTTGTAGTTGATATTACATTAATCAAGTAGTTTTGATTCAACTTTTTAACATATAGTTATACAAAATAAAAATAGTCAACTAAGATATTGTGTGGATTCGTGTAATCGCATAGTTTTAAAATATAAATTTTTTATAATTTTTACTTATATATAATTCGAGTTATTAATGGTTAAAAATATGTATAGGAGTGCATGCAAGGTATGTATGCATGGAGAAGTTATCAAAAACAGAGGGAGTATTACTTTTTTGTTAAACATCCTATAGATTAGGAGTCTAAGGACTTAACTACTAGGATAAATCCCCATCCCAAATAAGATGTATTATTGAATTTTATAATCTTTTTAAATACATAGGATATAACCTTTTTTTGGTAATTATTGGGGAGAATAATTTTGTAGGGAGTAGCTTTTAATAGTATAACGGAAAGTGGTAATTTATGTGGCATGAGCTTCCAACATCCATTTCTTAACCTGTATAAGTTGTTCAATTAAAAAAATAGTATAACGGAAAGTTGTACTTGTTAAAAAATATATAAAAATAAATAAACTTAATCAAGTGGGGTCTTATTAAAACTGTCTAACCCCATAATTTTAAAATATACTACCATAATTTATTGAATTTTTACTTTTATACATTGAAATACATGGAAATTATACATTGGAGTTTAAAAGTTCAAAACTTGATGAGGAAGGAGTTTAGAGTTTAGTGATTAATTTAGTGTTTGACTATTAAAATGAAAAATAGTATTATTTATAGTAATTTATAGATTTCAAATGCTAGCTTTTTTTTTTTTTTTTAAAAAAAATCAAACGCACATATGCATATGGTGAATTTCATAATTAATCTGGACGCAGGACGCTTGTCCAATATTCCCAAGATGTTTCGGTAACGGATTTTTTTTTTCGATAATTACATAATTTTTAAAAGGAATCCATATATGAAAAGGATGATTAATGGGAGATGAGGACTTGCTCAAGAGCTGAAGTTTATGACTTCCAATTTTAAGATTGAGTTCGATTCTTTATCCGGCCCCCTATATCTCTCTCCTTTTATTTTTTTGTAATTTATGTGACACGATTTCCTATCACTATTTCTTTGGCTTCGACTCTTTAAAAAAAAATGATTAATTACTTTTAGAGTAAAATGGGAGAGAAACGAGGACTACTCAATGGTAGGGGTGTTAATGAGCCATGATAGTTCGCGAACAGTTTGAGCTCGGCTCGGTCAAAGTTCAGTCAAAATTCGACTCGAATAGGCTCGACTCGAGTTCGAGTTCGACTCGAATAATTTACAAACCAAGCCGAACACCTTTGAGTTCGGCTCGAAAAGCTCGCGAACAGGCTCGTGTTCTATTAACTTATAATACAAATCTCATACAATACATGTCTTTTGAAATGTATTGTACTAATACTATATTTGTTTAGACTTTAGAATAAATAAAATAAATTTAGAGTCTATGACTATTTTTCCGACATGTCTACTCTATGCAATTAATGCATCTCCTTTTAAAGGAGTGTGAAATGAAAGAAGTATTTATTTATTAGTAAATATATTTATTTTTATACATATATATATTTATTAGCAAATATAGAGGTTATATAAAACATTAAAAGTTAAAGTGTCTCTGGATCAAATATGACATAATTTTATTGGGATAGATGGAATAATTTTTAAATTATAAATATATTTTTAAAACTATTTAAATATATAGATTAAATAAAATATACATAATTTATATGCAATTTATATTAAATATAATTTTTTTTATAAATTATGTGAAAATAAAAAATGAGACTGTTCGAGCTCGGCTCGATTTCGTCAAAGCTCGGTCAACGCTCGGCTCGAAGTAGCTCGGTCAATGCTCGGCTCGGTCAAAGCTCGGCTCGAATTCTTACGAGCTCAAGCCGAGCTCACCAGTGTTCGGTCTCAGTTCGGCTCGTTAACACCCCTACTCAATGGCTTGTTTGAGTTAAATGAATAAATTTCCATTTTTAACCACAGTCCTCCTGTCCAGTTAAAATAATCTACTAGTATCTATCTCCGTTCATGTTTAACAGTTAGTAAAATTGAACGCATGAAAATGCTGGCCCACACACAAAAGTCAATTTAATGAATGACGTGGCCATCTCTAAGCAACTTGTGTGGTGAAAAGGGCTCACACAAGTCTCATTTTATAGATGAAAAATACCCCCCTCAATCCTCATTAAAGAAAAATTCAAACTGGTGACCATACCCATGTCCATATGTACATATTTTTATATTTATATAATAAATTCATTTGTGGTCAAGGACAAACAAACATGTCTTGTCCTGACCAATTTGGCATTACATAAATTTATTAATTAATTAATTGTAAATAGAGAAAGAGAATAAAGCATTAAAATAAGTAATAGCATAGAGATAGAGGTGTGGTGTGGCTACAAAACAATACTGTAGAAAACAAGCTTCTGTTGGATAGATCCAAAAGAAGGGAAAGAGAGGCCCACAAGTCGCTTACACGTTATCAATAATACTTTAAGTGATACTCTCCATTTCTTCTTTCATTGTTATCCACACGAAACCGCATCCATCCCATCCCATCCCATGCCCCACCCCAATTATTCATTTTTTTACAGACACAACACACAACCTTCCAATCACCCCTTCAATCACTCTATTACTACATTATTCTTTTCAAATACTACTAGTATAAAAATTCAATCTTTTTCTCCTGCACCGCCTCTTCGCCAACTCAAATTGACATTTTTACTTTGCCCTTTGGCCACCTTTCCTGTCTTCACACGCGTGATGAATCATGTGATGATTTTCATCGGCCCTTTACTACAGTTGTTAATTCTTGAAGGGGGTCACAAATGAGTGTCCAATTCGATTATTACAAGTGGTGGATGGTAAGAGATAGTCAAACATCAATCACATTAATTAAATTGATTTGAAGAAGTTGGGGTCATTGCAAAACAACATTTGATGGGAGTCGTTGGGGGCCAAGAGGGTGGTGCGTTGGCCATTAATGGGCAAATTGGGGGTTAGAGGGTGCCAGCCAGCCAGGTTGGTTTGGTCAATGCGTTTTTACAACCACCGATCAGATGCATCCGCGCCATACACTAATTTACTTCGTATTCAAAACAAATGTTTTTTACATACTTATTTTTTATGCAGTCCAATGCATATTTTAAACCAATAATAAATCAAGTTTGTTACAAGTAAAAATTTTAAAAGTTCAATATTTAAAAACTATACGACGAGACAAATCTAACAATATCATACTTGACTATATTTTAATTTGTATAACTATGATAAAACTTTAAGTAAAAATATATGTGAATAATAACATATTATCAAATGTAAGACACCTTTTGAAGACGGAAGTAGTAGTATTCTCTACTCTCTATTGCCGGGTCGAGGTTTTACAGCCCGACCCGATTGGTGTGGGCCTGGAACGAGAGCCCACTATTTTTAGGTCGGGCCAGAAATTAATATGAGGGTCCGGGCTGGTCTGTATGTCCGTTGGTATTATTATGGAAGACTGGCCTGAGTTAGCCCATGTGGGCTCTGTCTAATGAGGGCCAAGGGCTTGAGTTAACAATTACTGTAGTGTTCAAAAATTTTGTAAATAACATTTTATTTGAATCCAAAATAACATTTGCCCATAAAGGTAAAAGTAAATTAAATACTCCATAATTCCATATGGCCCAATACATTTGTACGTTATTTTATGGCATCTATCGGGTATTCTCATACAACATTAGGTCCAAGATTAGTTCATGAGGATCTGGTGCATATTAAATGGTTGTCTCTACTAAAATAGAATTCTGCATAGATTCGAACCGGCAGTAGAATTTGTGGCAAACTATGAGGCATTCAAGCAAGGGGTGTGATTGCTAAACTTTATCACATAGTATTTATGAAATGTGGATGGTATGGTCGTATGGAAATGCCACTTAGATTGTTTTGTTACAATAAGTTTGCAGTTCTATATTCCAATAGTAATAGGAGTTCACATTGACATCTAGTTTCTAGTTGTGAAGGAAACAATTTAAAATGGTGATTTGACTATTGCATAGATTGACACAACTTCTGTAATTGCGGATCCGCTTACTAAAGGGCTACCGCCCAAGGTTTATTATGAGCATATCACTCACATGGGAGTGGAACCGAGTTTTGGTATCTTAATTTAGTGGGTGCTTGTTTGGTAATGTTTAATACAATTAAAGTTATTTTTGTTTCACAATGCAGTGTAAGTTTTATGTGTTTAGTATACTTTGAATTTTATGTGGATGTTTTCATAAATTTGGGTAGATCAATTGTGAAATATGCATGTTAAGATCACATTATATCAATTTTTTCAAGTTGTGCATATGTACTTAATTAATTCAAAAGTTGTACTAATGTTCTGACCATTGATATATATACTAGAATTCTCTCGTAGGCGCGCGCTACGCTGCGCGCACCCGGTGAAGAAAAAATATTAAGGAGAACTGTAATAAGATATTCAAAACTGAAATAAAAGCAAAATTAAAATAAATTTAATTATGAAATCTGGTTATAAGGTCCAACCTGTAAGCAAGATATCTCAAGAAAAATAGTAAGTTCGAATCTGTAGGAAACAGAAATCAACATAATCTTATGAGCAAAGAAGTAAAAATTAACAAGACTTCCAACAGGTGGCAAAGACACTAACGGGTCAGCATAAGCATGTCGTATCTCAGAATTGATCATTTTCTTCTCCCTTGAAAAAAGCCACTCAATATATTTTACCACAAGCCAAAGCAAGAATTTTCAACAAATATAAAATAGATTGCCTATCATTTCATGTATTTATATTTAAAGTCATTTAGCAATCGCTACAAATAATCTAAGTATTATTAAAAAATTTATTAACCAAAATTTTAGAAAAATTATTCTGTCGAGTTAAGACTAAAACATCCCCAGAAAGTAGAGTTGGCTAACCTACAGCTTGAAAAGTGAGCAGCAGCTATGGCAGCTTCAAATTCAGACTCTTCCAGATGAGCTTGGGATGCAACCATCCCTTGTAACAAATGGCCAAGTCTTTCTTTCTTGGACAAACAAACTCCAAAATGTGCCTATCAAATCAAGATTTTAGAACTCAGCAGAATAGAAAAGTCAAGAGAAATGCTATGTAAGATGTCAATTTGGTAATCAACCCGACGGTGACAAAACTACCACTGCCACCGGTGAATGCAATAGAAAATCTCCACAAGCTAAGATATTCCAATGCAATAATTTATTCATACTGTTAATACATTGTTTGAACTTTATAACCTGTACTTTTCATTGAGATGTTGACACAGGTGTTGGCACTTTGCTTTGACGACGACAGTTACCAGACTCGACTAGGTTTAATGATTTGTATATATATTTGTTTTGAGTCTATAATTTTAGATTAGATTGAGTATTCATTGTTTACTTCTTTAGTGTATACGTCTTGAGAGATTTTCATTATTCTTGAGTCTTCAAGAAAGATAGTTAAGTTTTTCAAGATTGATATGCATTGAAGAACTTGATGTGTAATCGATATGAGCTTATTGTAAAAAGTCTGGAGAGTAGATTCGGGTGCATTAAAGAAGAAGAACGAATAAGATCATATTCAAGGAGATTCTGGAGATTCGGATCAGGAGGTGTTCCTGCAAGCTGTTGTTGAGGGGGAGTCTCAACAATGGAGTTCATCTAGATAGTTCGTCTAGTGTTGAGTCCGTTTCTAGTTTGAATCTAGGTTGAAGTCTGTAGAGTTTTTGGTTCTTCTTAGTCTAGATCGCCTGGATTGGTATCCCCCAGATGTAGGTCTCACGACCGAACTGGGTTAACAAATTCTTGGTGTTTTTACTGCTTTTTATTAACACAAAGTTGCAACACACGAATAACGACGATAACTGAATCTTGGTTAAAAAGGGACCTTCAATTTGGTATCAGAGCTGATTCTCAAACGTAGCTGAGAAAAATCCATTCATTTTTCAAGATTCAAGAATCATGATTCGAGAAGGAGCATCGAATGCACGACCACCATTGTTCGATGGAAATGACTACGCCTATTGGAAAGCAAGAATGAAGAATTATCTGTTAGCACAAGGAGAAGAGGTCTGGGAGTCTGTTCTTGAGCCATGGACGCATCCAACCAGAGAAGACAAGCCCCCAGAAGGATCGACTAAACCTCCAAAAATCCGTCCGGCAAGGAAATCTGAGTTGACACAAGATGAAAAGAATTTACGGCAAGCAAATTACACAGCTCTAAATGCAATCAGCGGTGCCATGGATGAACCTCAATTTCGGATGATCGCCAACTGCACTACCGCCTATGAAGCATGGAATTTCTTGGAAACTCAACATGAAGGTTCGGAGGATGTTAAATCTACCAGGCTACATCGGATCGAGTCTATCTTCAATAGTCTGCGGATGACAAATGATGAAGACGTTTCAACATATTATGGAAGATTCATCGACATTGTCAATCAAGCCACAGCACTTGGAATGACCTTTGAAGGACCAAAATTGGTGAAAAAATTCCTCAGATCTGTTTCAAAGAAGTATTCATGGAAAGTTTCAGCTCTTGAGGAAGTAGAGAAGATCAAGACCATGTATCTTAGAGAATTAGTGAGAATCTTGCAAACATATGAGATGAATCATCATGCAACCGAGAAATCCCAGAAGAACATCGCATTCAAGGCTGAGGAAGATGCTACAGAAATCTCTGAAGATGATGTATATTTTCTTTCCAAGAAGATTGCGAAGATGCTGCAGAACAAACGCTTTCAAAAGTTCCAGTCAAACAGGAATTTGACTAGAAGTTCTGACGCTCCATCAACGACCAAGGCGCAGAATTTCAAAAGGGAGAAGAAATTTGATGGGAAATTTCGAAAGCCTAAGAAATCAAGAGATGATGAAGATACTGAGAAAGACAATGAAATCATATGCTTTGAATGTGGTGGGAAAGGTCATGTCAAAAAGGAGTGTCCTACAGCCAAGAAGAGGAGAGGAAAAGCACTTCAAGCCACACTAAGTGATGATGATTCAGAAGTTGAAGCTTCTAATGAACAATCTAGTGATGAAGAAGAAGTTGTAGCATACATGACGAGAGAAGCTAGTCCTACTCATGTGGAAGGTAATCCTGAGTCAAAACAATTAATTGCTGACATTTCCTCTATTGTTTCAGGTGAATCAGGTAATCTTTATGTTGAGCTTGTTGAAATCTATGAAGATCTTAAGGAAGAGTTTGATGAAGCTGTTTTGGAAAAATAGAAGTTGTTGAAACAACTCACAGACATCGAGCTGACACCCAACAAAGCAGAGTCTCAGAAGGTTAAAGCTGTTGATGATCTAAATGTTCTGAGGACAGAGTATGAAGAGGTCAAGGTTCAGAACTCAACATTGTTTAAGGAAAAGGAATCTCTTCAGAAGGAGTTGATCGCCCTGAAAGATCAAATTGCTGATTTGAAGAAAATGGTTAAGAGTAAGGGCAAACTGGATGAAGTACTCTCTATTGGGAAGAGCTATAAAGACATGAGAGGAATTGGTTATAAGAGTCAAGGATCTACTGGAAAAAGATTGTTTGTTAGTGGAGGAAACTTAAATGCCGACTCAAGTTCATTGTCTCAACAAGATGTTTCCACATCATCCAAACGACGTTGAGAGTGTGTTTACTGCAGTCTTCCTGGCCATACAGCTGAAACATGCATGAGAATAGTTCGTGATCTTATGAACGGACGTCAAGTGGTTTGGCCCAATGATGATTTGAAGAAGAAGATTATTATTCAGAAAGAATGGGTGCCAAAGAGAAAAGTATCTCAATGCCTTGTTGTTCTGACTTCAGAGCAACAACTTCGAAGTAAAAGATGGTACTTTGATTCAGGTTGTTCAAGGCATATGACTGGAGATAAAGTGACTCTGAGCAATTTCACTGCTAAAGATTGTGGAGATGTTGTTTTTGGTGATGGTGCAAAGAGTAAGATTACAGGTTTTGGTAATATAGAGAGTGGAGATTTATCTCAACTTTCTAAGGTTTATCATGTAGAAGGGCTTACTACTAATCTCATTTCTATAAGTCAATTATGTGATGAAGATGCTCTTGTTATCTTTACTAAGAACTTTTGTGAAGTTTTTATTGCATGAGAAATAATATTTTGACAGGGAAACGCTCTAAAAATAATTGCTATACTTTGGAAGTGAATCTGGCCAAGGCACTAGTTAGCAGAGATGATCTTATAAACTTGTGGCACAAAAGGCTAGGACATATCAACTACCAAACTTTGTACAAACTGAGCTGTTCCAAAGCTGTCAGAGGGTTGCCAAAACTTCATAACAATAAAGATCTTACCTGTGTTGATTGTTCTAAAGGAAAGCAGACACGAACCAAACACAAGAAGACTGATGGAATCTCAACAAGTCACTGCTTAGAACTTATTCACATGGATCTCATGGGTCCTACAGAAACTGAAAGCCTAAATGGCAAAATGTATACTTTAGTTCTTGTAGATGATTTTTCGAGATTTACTTGGGTCTGTTTTCTCAGGAGTAAAGATGAAGCATTCCAGCAATTTGAGAAATTGAGCCTAAAGCTAATGAATGAGAAGCAAATCAAAATTAAGAGAATAAGGACCGATCATGGACGTGAGTTCGAAAACCAGGAGTTCGAACATTTCTGTAACAACCATGGAATTTCTCATGAGTTTTCTGCACCAAAAACGCCTCAACAAAATGGGATTGCTGAAAGAAAGAATAGGACTCTCCAAGAGATGGCAAGTTCTATGCTGCATGCTAGCACACTTGGCAAGTCATTTTGGGCCGAAGCAGTTCACACAGCTTGCCACATCATCAATCGAGTGTTGTTGCGACCTCACACTAACGACACACCCTACAAAATCTGGAATGGTAACACTCCTACTCTTAAATATTTTCATATTTTTGGATCAAAATGTTTTGTCTACAGGGACAGGGAACATCTTTAAAAGTTTGATGCAAGATCTGAAGAAGGATGGTTTTTGGGTTACTCAAACAACTCAAGAGCTTTTCGGGTTTATCTAACTCAAGCTAAGAAGGTTACTGAGTCAGTCAATGTACTATTTAAAGATCAGTATAATCTACCATCTAGAGAGTTGGATGATCCAGTACCTAGTGTTCCTACTTCCAGCATTCCAGAAACATCTGTAGTTGAGACATCAGATCAACATCAGTTTGATGGAGTTGATATTGATGATGATGAAGGAGATCAATCTGAGCAACTTTCAGAAGAGTGTGTAGAAAGTTCTGAAACTACTGTTTTGGATAAGAGAAAAGGTCCAAGAACTCTGAAGCATCACTCACAGCAAGACATTATTGGTGATCCAAGCGCTCAACGACTTACTAGAAGCAAAAGAGTTAATTACAGAGAGTTGGCAGGACTAAACTATTTCATATCTAAAGTGGAGCCAAAGAATGTATCTGAAGCCCTCATGGATGAATATTGGATAGCAGCAATGCAAGACGAGTTGGTTCAATTCGAAAGAAATGATGTTTGGGAGTTGGTCGAACAACCGCAGAACATCAATGTCATTGGTACTAAGTGGGTCTTTAGGAACAAAACAGATGAACAAGGAAATATCATCAGGAATAAAGCATGCTTGGTAGCTCAAGGTTTCACACAAATAGAAGGTTTGGATTATGGTGAAACATTCGCTCCTGTAGCTAGAATGGAAGCTGTCCGAATTTTATTAGCTTTTGCTTGTTCTATGGATTTCAAGTTGTATCAACTTGACATCAAAACAACTTTCTTAAATGGAAAGATCAAGGAGGAGATCTTTGTGGCACAGCCTGCTGGTTTTGAGGATCCATCTAGACCAAATCATGTTTATCGAGTGAAGGGTGCACTTTATGGACTTAAGCAAGCTCCTAGAGCTTGGTATGATCGATTGTCTTCATTTCTCATCTGCAATGGTTACAAAAGAGGAGAAGCTGATAAAACGATGTTTATCAAACATGAGAACGACCACTTCATAATTGCACGGGTATATGTTGATGACATTATCTTTGGAGCAACGTCAGAACATCTCAGAAACGACTTTGTTAAAGCTATGCAGTCGGAGTTTGAAATGAGTATGATAGGAGAGTTGACTTACTTCTTAGGACTACAAGTGAAGCAACAGGATGAGGGGGAGTCTCAACAATG
The DNA here is from genome assembly GCA_030278955.1 of Hygrophila difformis. NCBI lineage: Eukaryota > Viridiplantae > Streptophyta > Magnoliopsida > Lamiales > Acanthaceae > Hygrophila > Hygrophila difformis. The sequence continues at coordinate 35,897,218 of JAOANR010000005.1, read as the reverse complement.
GAGTTCATCTAGATAGTTCGTCTAGTGTTGAGTCCGTTTCTAGTTTGAATCTAGGTTGAAGTCTGTAGAGTTTTTGGTTCTTCTTAGTCTAGATCGCCTGGATTGGTATCCCCCAGATGTAGGTCTCACGACCGAACTGGGTTAACAAATTCTTAGTGTTTTTACTTCTTTCCATTAACATAAAGTTGCAACACACGAATAACGACGATAACTTAATCTTAGTTAAAAAGGGACCTTCACATACAAATACTTGTATGTATGGATAACTGCTGAAAAAGAAATCACTGAATGACATCCAGATTCATAATTGTGAATTGTGAGTCATTTTCTTACCAAATAAGTACAAAGAAGATTTTAAATAATGAAATCATTATATCCAAATGAAGATACTCGATCCATAACAAAGTATTCAATAGCCTAATCAGTTTCCCACAAGCCACAAGAAACATCCTCCGACTCGACTGTATTCTTCTGATAACCAGCATCTTGCTTGGGCCTATTTAACCACTAAATACTCCCAGATTATGAAGGATTTTCTTGAGTCACTGTCATCACATATATAAATGGACTGTTTTAAGAACAATAATTATATGGCCAGTTGGCTATACTATAGTTAGGCCTACATTTAAGATCAAGATACCACTTTATACTATAAAATACTAACAAATCAATAATATTTAAAAAATACGAACTACAAAGCAAACACATATGGGACCAGTGTCTCATTCTACAATGTTAATTTTGAAAAGAATTATTTGGATGTGACTACAAAATATTGGGATAAATCATAGTGTACATCATTTATTTCATCTAATTCTTTTGTTGCATTGGAGGTTGGAGACAGATTCTTCAGCAAAACCCTCTCTCTAAATTGTTCACAAACCACACCAAATAAACATGCCCTTTCTTAAATGGCTGCATTAACAATTCTATATCTTGGAATTGAGAGGTACAGAGCATCCATCTGGTCAAATGGTCAGCAGTTGAACTTAAATAACTCACATAAAACCATAGAAAGGTATAGAGCAGCCCATAATGTTCAAAAGCCTGGTAAGGGGCCAAGTTAAACTTGAATAACTCACATAAAACCATAGAAAGTTGTGCATAACGCATATACACTGTCCCCTCATACAAAAAATGGACATATTTTACCTTATAGTACAACTCCAGAGCATCATGTGCGTATGCATTTTTTGTGTCCAAATGCAGCAGTGGACTTTCCTCTGAGAACATGTTTGAAAGCTAAGGATGACAATATGAATTTCAATGCTTGATGGGTCTAAGAATCAGGGAATGCTAATAATTTAAATTTATTACCCTTTTGCAGCAGCAGCAAAGTACAATAGATTATAAACTGAAACTTTGATGGAAAAATGTGTTGCGAGGATATCATGTCCAAATGAACAGAGATTGTGTCAGTCTCACAGAAATCTTCAATGAAGTCTCTGGACATGACCTCTGTGTACAGCAGGAGTGGCGTAGTCGCCAGAACCAATTGATTAATTATTCCAATAATCCCCGAAGGGCCAGTTTCCAAACAAAAGGCCAATAAATTTGCTGATGCACTGTATAAATTTTTCTTGCAGGAAACAGATAACTTGGAACCCCAGGAAGCCCAAAAACTGCAAATAATGATTCGGATAGATCAAGCCCGGACAAGCCCGGAATCCATTAACATGGATTCCCAACATGGATTCCCCACATCGGAATTAAATAAGGATAGAAAAAGGCCTTATGATGCACAAGAAAGCCCAACAAGCATGAAGAGGCCCAAAAATCCAACACATGCGATTGAGTGCATGCGGTCTAAGTAATGTGGTTTAAACCGCATCACCCTAAACCGCATCACTTAAAACCGCATGCATTAATTTTGTCGAAAAAGCCAAGTCCGAAGAAACGATGCGGTTTCCGCGAGGCGGTATAAACCGCATCGAATGATCTATTTCGCATCGACTTCGGAGGAAGAAACAAACTGAAGAAACGAGATGGTCTCTTCGATGCGGTATAAACCGCATCGCACCACATATACCGCATCGACTCCAAAGTGCTGGCACAAGGCCTGAAGACAACATTCAAAAACGATGCGGTTTGGCCGATGCGATATATATCGCATCGAATTAAACCGCATCACCCCAGATGCCTTGAAGCCTTTTTTTCTCCAAAGCAATGCGGTCTTTTTGTATCAATGCGGTATATACCGCATCGTTTGCGGTATAAACCGCATCGCCTTCCTTTAAACCGCATCACTTTGTACTTTGGCTAATTTTGAGCTCAACATTATATTTTATTGTATTCTCTTGTTTTTCCTTGTGGCTTGGACTATATATATAGGTCCTCCCACACTTTGTAATCAACTTTGCTTAATATTGAAATCCATTCTCATATTTTCAAAGTTCACAACCGAGAACACTCTCTCAAAAGTGTTCTCCCCCATCCGTGTTTGTCTTGAACTTATGTTCATTTCCCTCACGCCATCAAGTTGGAAGCTTGCTCGATGGATTGTCAATGAATGATGCACTTGAAGGAAGCCATTTGTCTTGAGTTAACCTCATTTCCCTTGGCAAGTTCGGGTCCCCTTCATTCATAAGCTTTCTTAACCTTTATCTCTCAATTTAGTTTCATCATCTTATATTATATCCATCTTTTGTGTGTGTTCTTGTTCTTCATCATCTTCCATATTCCTATTCTTCTAATCATCATTTACCTAACCCTAAAATTCATTACCACTAATCGGATATTGTCACTAAACAAGTTTCGATCTACGACATATATAGAAATTTGGTATCAGAGCCAAACTTGTTAGTGCAATAGGATTATTCTCTATATTTCCATGTTATTTTCCATGTTTTATGTTGTGTTTCTCCTTGCTTAAAAATCTAGAAAACCCTAAAAATATTTGTGCCTTTGTAACTCTCGGCCATACCATTTTCTCCATATCTTGTATGTTTTTGTTTGTTGTTGATGTTAGTCTTGTTATCCTAATCTCATGTATGAATGTGCTTGCATGATTATTTGAGTTTGTTGGATTAAACAAGATCATTAAGAGCAAACAGTGAAGGGTTTTCGGGTTGGGAGTGTGAGAAATCATCTTGTAAGTTGAGTGTTCATACCGTGTTCTTGGTGTGTTCATCCAATATCCAAAGTGTTCTTGGCAAACTTGATGGAATAGTATAGGTTTGATCTTGCATGGAAATGGCTAGTATGCGTAGCCGTGATCATTAAATGTCCAATCATATTCAAATTCGGCACCTTGTTTAGTGTGATGATATTGTAAGAAATCTACTGCATTTAATTCTCCAAGGAAGTACCAGACACACAACCGAAAAAGGAGGAACAAGTCAAGAATTGTAGGCCAAGGCTTTCTCTCTCCTCCATGCGGTCTCCCCAAGTTGATGCGGTCTGATTAAATCGCATCCCATACAAGTAAACCGCATCGACTCCAATTGAGCAAGAAAATTTTCTAAGCCTGGAACTCTCCTCGATGCGGTCTACTGAGGCGGTATAAACCGCATCAAGTCTCGCTAAACCGCATCGCCTCACGCAAGTAGCAGAAATCCACTAAGGCATTGGCATTGAGGCGGTCTACATCGAGGCGGTATATACCGCATTGACCCCCTCTAAACCGCATCGATTGTCCCCAGAATTTTCAAGTGTTTGTGGTGCAATCTCATCCCCAGCATTATTTTTCCTTTCACATATTTGAGTGTTTTGAGTGAATTTACAATAAAGTGAACATCGGACTGGCACAATTTGAAACATAGCCCGAGAAGCCACTCGAGTACTTGTACAATAAAGTGAATATCGTGACTAGCATTTTGTGAAACCTAGCCCGAGAAGTCATTTGAGTAAATTGGGTTTTATTTCTCGAGTGATTTTTTTTCTTGTGAGCTTTATTTTCCACTTCTAAATTGGGACAAATATCACTGTTCTTTGCTTGCGATATCTGTTTAAGACTGTGAACTTGATCAGAATGCAGTACATACATACATTTCTTTGCATTCTTTGATTGAGTCGGACAGTTCATTTGACTCTTGAGCTGTGCGTACAAAATACTTGTGTGTACTTCTCTTGCATCTGATTGAACTATTTGAGCAGGTGACGGATTGAAGTGGTGTTGAGGACCGATACTGAGTGTACATTTGAGAGTTCACTCTACATATTTCAGCACTTAGTTTCTGACCCACATTATATCTATATTATTTTTCTGAGTGTAATGGCAGGAAACACAGAGCCAAATTTGACTGATATCATGGAAATGATACGAGCAATGAACGAGAATACTGTTGAAAGGGCTGATTTCGAAACCCTTAAGCAAACTCTTGATGCTAATGTTTCAAATATTACTGTTGTAAATGAGCGCATTGATAATCTGAGCAATGAATTTGCAGGACGCATGAAATTACAAGATGAGGCTTCAGCACAGCGATTGATGCAACGGGTTGAACGAAGGCTGGAAGATGCATTCTATCATCCTTCCACCTCTGGACAGAATGGAGCATCTGGAAGCAATAGCCAAGTCCAAGGAACGGACATGGCTGATGCGGAGGAAGCCCTAGCTGAAAGGGAAGAAGAACAGGTCGCGATCGGGACATTTGATCGACGACAAGAGCCCCGTGCTCCAAGGCCACCTCTGAAAGCACCAATTCCTCCTCCTCCTCCAGTCGACGAAGGGCTGCGCATCAATGATCCTTTGGCCATGCCGCCACCACCTATGCCAAACAGACCCCGAAATGCACCTGTAATAAACATAGATGATCCAGATGACGTGGACGACAATCTGCAATGCATTAAGTTCACCATTCCTACTTTCAGAGGAACCAGTGATCCTAATGAATTTCATGATTGAAAGAACACCATGGAAATGATCTACAACTGCCACAACTACTCTGATTTCAAAAAGATCCAACTGGCATTTCAAGAATTCAAGGAATATGCCCAACTATGGTGGCAAAAGTTCACAATTGATTATCACAATGCCGGACAGCCCCAAGTCACCGACTGGGAATATTTCCTACAGCTCATGGAGAGAAGATTCATGCTTCCCACCTACAAACCAGACATGTTCATGAAGGTGATCAGTCTGAAGCAGGAGTCAAGAACTATTGAGGAATACTACCGCGAAATGGAAATGCTCATGATGCGAGCACAGTTCAATGAAGACCCGTTGATCACTCTGACCAGATTTGCAAAAGGTCTGAGGCTCGAAATCTTCGAAGAAATGGACATGAGAGGGTATGTGAATATCATTGATCTGGTGAGAAAAGCTGCAAAATTTGAGGCCCAACTCAAGAGGAGAACCCATCGGACTTCTACCGGTTACAACCCAAATAAACCGTGGTTGATTCGACCACCTGAGCGGACAGAGAGACCCAAAAATCCACAGCCTACACCGTCGCCGGTTCGTGATGAGGGATGTTACAAGCCTAAAAGGTTTGAATTGGGAAAGAATTTCAGGGAGTAGAACCGGGGAGATAGGAACAGAACCCAGGGCCGAGAACAACATCCACCCGCCAAAGACAAAAGAGAAATCACTTGTTGGGAATGTCGCAAGAAAGGCCATTATGCCAATGAATGCAATAATCCAAGACGAGTGGCGATACAAAATACTGGCGAGGAGGAAAGACCAGTGATCGAGGTTGAACCAGGAGTGTTCAAGGTTGTTGATTCAGAAGAAGAGAATGATTGTGATGAAGATCTGAGACGATATCAAATTGATGAACCAGTCAATCCAGAAATCGATGAAGACAATGAAGAAGACGTAAATCTGTTGGTAGCAATGAGGGCTTTAAATGCTGACAGAGAGCTAGAAATATCGCCCAACGAACAAAGGGAGAATCTCTTCCATTGTCGTTGCACTATTCAAGGCAATAATGCCACTTTCATCGTTGATAATGGTAGCTGCACTAATATTGTCAGTTTGTATACTGTGCGCATATTACAACTACCAACTAAAGAGCATTATAGTTCCTACTTACTGCACTGGATGAACAACAGTGGCAAAACCAAGGTCTCCCAACAGGTATGGGTCCCTATCACGAAGGGCACCTACTCGGATAGGATAGTATGTGATGTCGTTCCCATGAACGTAGGGGTGTGCAAATTTCGGTCGAAACCGAACAAACCGACCGAACCGAACCGAATTTTGCTATTTGGTTCGGTTTTTTGGATTTCGGTTCGGTGTTTGGTTTCGAACATCTAACATTTCGATTTTCGATTCGGTTTTCGGTTTTCAAAAATTTATAATTCGGTTAACCGAACCGACCGAAATTTAAATAATATATATATTTAAAAAAATAAATATTACCCCTAATATCTAACCCTATCCATTCGACCATTCCCCAATCCCCATCGGCCCATCCATTTCAATTCCGCCGTTCACCCCCTTCCCCTTCCCAGTTCCCCTTCGTCCCTACTCGGCTACTTCCCAGTTGTTTAATGAACTATTAGATGGATGACTGTTTTTCGTTATTTATTATCTGCTTTATTATGGTTTGTGTGGATGAGAAGTGAGAACTAATGTCGAGAGTTTTGAGACTTTTATATTGTTTCGTATTTGAACTATTCGTTATTTATTATCTGCTTTATATGATGTTTTTGTTTGATAGAGCGAATTTACAGTTTGAAATGGTAATGGATTTGATCAAAATTATTTTATTTTTTTAGAAAAATAGTTCGGTCGGTTCGGTTAACCGGTATAACCGAACCGAAATATTTTGGTTTGGTTATTTCGGTTTTCTTCAATTTCGGTTCGGTTTTGGTTTTTACAAAAATTTCGGTTTTTAATTCGGTTTTGGATTTCGGTTTGGTTTGGTTAACCGAACCGACCGATGCACACCCCTACATGAACGCATTTCACATTTTGCTTGGAAGACCGTGGCTTTATGATAAGGATGCCACTTACAGGGGAAAATCTAACGTTTTATATTTTAAGCATGGACAAAAAGAATATTTGTTTAAACCTTTGTCTGTGAAAGCTGTTAGACTAGACCAGGAAAAACTGAAGAACAAAATAGCTCAAGCAGAGGCTGACCATAAGGCAAAAGAAAGAGGAAAAGCCAAAGTTGGTGAGAGCTCATCAAACTTGGATCAATGTCTGATATTGACCAAGACTACATTTCAGCAAGCATCATGAGAACCTGACTTCTCAGGTCACTGTTTTCTTGCATTAGTTAAACCTGATGAATCTCTCAATATAACTATTCATACTGCACCTGATTTGCCTTTGGAATTTTCCAGGACGCTTGACAGAAGCCAAGATATTTTCCCGGAAGAAGTGCCATCTGGCTTACCACCACTCCGAGGCGTGGAACATCGCATTGACTTTGTGCCCGGAGCTTCAATCCCCAACAGACCCGCGTACCGCATGAATCTCGAGGAGACAAAGGAAATTCAGCGGCAAGTGCAAGCATTGCTCGAAAAGGGTTGGTTCGAGAAAGTTTATCTCTGTGTGCCATTCCGGTTCTACTCGTTCCAAAGAAAAATGGCGAATGGTGTATGTGTGTTGATTGCCGAGCAGTTAATGCTATTACAGTCAAATATCGTCACCCAATTCCACGACTGGATGACATGCTAGATGAGCTTGGTGGTGCTAGCCTTTTTACTTAGATCGATTTAAAGAGCGGATATCACCAAATCAGAATGCAACCAGGGGATGAATGGAAGACCGCCTTCAAGACGAAGTTTGGTCTATATGAATGGCTCGTTATGCCATTCGGTCTTACGAATGCCCCCTCTGCATTTATGCGTTTGATGAATGAGACTCTTCGACAATTTATAGGAAAATTTGTAGTAGTTTATTTTGATGAGATTCTTATTTATAGCTGTACTCCTAATCGATCATGTAAATCATGTGCAACAGGTACTGGATCGATTGAGAGAGGTCCTCCTTTATGCCAACTTCGAGAAGTGCAGCTTTTGTGTGCCGGAAGTGACGTTTCTTGGATTTATCGTGGGAAGAGATGGACTTAAAGTGGACGAATCCAAGATCAAGGCTATATATGACTGGAAGCCGCCAACCACTGTGCATGAAGTTCGCAGTTTTCTTGGTTTGAGTGGTTTCTTTCGAAGATTCGTTCCACAGTTTAGTGTAATTGCGGCCCCGTTCACTGCACTGCTTAGAAAGGACATTCCATTCAAGTGGGGCCCGGCACAGCAAAAAGCATTCGATGACCTCAAGGATAAGCTCACTCATGCACCTGTCCTAGCATTACCAAATTTCGATTTGCCATTTGAAATTGAAAGTGATGTGTCGGGTACGGGCATGGGAGCGGTGTTGCTCCAAAAAGGAAGACCGATAGCATACTACAGTGAGAAATTCAGTGGAGAACAATTGAATTATTCCACGTACGACAAGGAATTATATGATGTTGTTCAATCTTTGAGGTCATGGCAACACTATCTGAGAGGAAGAGAATTCGTGATCAACACTGACCATGAGACACTTAAGCACATAAGGGTTCAGGGACAATTCAGCAAAAGATATGCTCGATGGAGCACATTTATAAAGTTCTTCCCTTACGTGATTAAGTATAAGAAAGGCAAAGACAATGTGGTTGCAGATGCACTCTCCAGAAGAACAGCATTGGTCACATTTGCAACTACTCATCTGTTTGGATTCGAGCACATCAAGAGTCAGTATGCCACTGACGAAGATTTTAGGGTGCTTTACAAGAGGACAAAACAAAATGGTTTCAAGGAGTTTTCCCAACTCGAGGGGTTCCTGTACTTTTGCAACAGATTATGCATCCCGAAGGGATCCGTCAGGGAGTTGCTAATCCAAGAGGCTCACGGTGGTGGTCTCATGGGGCACTTTGGAAAGGATGCAACTCTGGGGATTCTCGTTGAAAAGTTCTACTGGCCAAAAATGCAAGCCCAGGTTGTTCGCTTCATTGCTAGGTGCTTGGTCTGTCTGAAGGCCAAGTCGACTGTTAAACCCCACGGCTTATATCAAGCATTACCTATGCCAGAAGGACCCTGGCTGGACATATCAATGGACATCGTGCTTGGACTACCACGGACCGCAAGAGGCAAAGATTCAATCTTTGTGGTAGTTGATCGATTCTCCAAGATGGCACATTTCATACCATGTGCGAAGGCCAATGATGCCAGGTATATTTCGAACTTATTCTTCAGAGAAGTGGTACGTCTTCATGGAGTACCAAAGTCAATTGTATGAGACCGAGATGCCAAGTTCGTAAGCTATTTCTGGAAGGGCTTTTGGCGTGAGATGGGCACACAACTTTTGTTCTCAATGTCTTACCATCCTCAGACAGATGGACAGACAGAAATGGTAAATCGCGTGTTAAGTAACCTTCTACGCATAATTACTTCTTCGAGCTCTAAAAGTTGGGATGAATGTTTGCCTTACATTGAATTTGCTTATAATCATCACATTCATCGTGCCACACACATGTCACCCTTTGAGGTTGTTTATGGATTTAACCCAATTACCCCTCTCGATTTTCTGCCACTACCTAGTAGTGAGCATCTTAACTTCAATGGCAGAGACAGGGCTAAGGCAATCAAGGATCTACACCAGAATGTTCGGAACAGCTTGCTGAAGGCATCGGAGACATTTGCCAAATTTGCCAACAGGGGCAGAAAAAGGCTGTTGCTGAAACCAGGAGACTGGGTCTGGGTGCACATGCGAAAGGAACGTTTTCCTGCACAGATACATGGCAAACTCGCATCTCGCGGAACCGGACCTTACAAAGTCCTAGAGAAAATCAACGACAATGCCTATCGGATTGAGCTTCCTGATGATTTTAATATTAATCCGACTTTCAATGCTGCTGATTTAACTCTTTTCAAAAGAGATGATGAGTTGGATTCTGGTCGGTTGATGTCTCAATCTTTCCAAGGGGGAGGGGATGGCGTAGTCACCAGAACCAATGGATTAATTATTCCAATAAACCCCGAAGGGCCAGTTTCCAAACAAAAGGCCAAGACATTTGCTGATGCACTGTATAAATTTTTCTTGCAGGAAACAGATAACTTGGAACCCAGGAAGCCCAAAAACTACAAATAATGATCCGGATAGATCAAGCCCGGACAAGCCCGGAATCCATTAACATGTCCATTAACATGGATTCCCCACATCGAAATTAAATAAGAATGGAAAAAGGCCTTAGGATGCACAAGAAAGCCCAACAAGCATGAAGAGGCCCAAAAATCCAACACATGCGATTGAGTGCATGCGGTCTAAGTAATGCGTTTTAAACCCATCACCCTAAACCGCATGCATTAATTTTGTCGAAAAAGCCAAGTCTGAAGAAACGATGCGGTTTCCGCGAGGCGGTATAAACCGCATCGAATGACCTATTTCGCATCGACTTCGGAGGAAGAAACAAACTGAACAAACGAGGCAGTCTCTTCGATGTGGTATAAACCGCATCGCACCACATATACCGCATTGACTCCAAAGTGCGGGAACAAGGCCTGAAGACAACATTAAAAAACGATGCGGTTTGGCCGATGCGATATATACCGCATCGAATTAAACCGCATCACCCCAGATGCCTTGAAGCCTTCTTTTCTCCAAAGCAATGCGGTCTTTTTGTATCAATGCGGTATATACCGCATCACATGCGGTATAAACCGCATCGCCTTCCTTTAAACTGCATCACTTTGTACTTTGGCTAATTTTGAGCTCAACATTATATTTTATTATATTCTCTTGTTTTTCCTTGTGGCTTGGACTATATATATAGGTCCTCCCACACCTCGTAATCAACTTTGCTTAATATTGAAATCCATTCTCATATTTTCAAAGTTCACAACCGAGAACACTCTCTCAAAAGTGTTCTCCCCCATCCGTGTTTGTCTTGAACTTATGTTCATTTCCCTCACGCCATCAAGTTGGAAGCTTGCTCGATGGATTGTCAATGAATGATGCACTTGAAGGAAGCCATTTGTCTTGAGTTAACCTCATTTCCCTTGGCAAGTTCGGGTCCCCTTCATTCATAAGCTTTCTTAACCTTTATCTCTCAATTTAGTTTCATCATCTTATATTATATCCATCTTTTGTGTGTGTTCTTGTTCTTCATCATCTTCCATATTCCTATTCTTCTAATCATCATTTACCTAACCCTAAAATTCATTACCACTAATCGGATATTGTCACTAAACAAGTTTCGATCTACGGCAGAGAGGCCAACGTAAAATATTGTTTATGTCAAGCCATGGTTTTTTTTTTTTTTTTAACTCTGGTGAGCTCTTGATACATGGGCTTTCCAAATTTGACCCCTTTATCTTCAAAAGCTGAGATGATGGCATCTAACTTCAACGGGAAACATTAAAACTCAAAAGTATGTCAAAAATTGAAAAGATAAAAGTATCCATAAATAGTCAGGCTAAACAATAGCATCTTCCACAGCTCTGGTTATGTCAGTTTGATGTTGTCCATGTTCCAATAGCTTCACATCTATCTGGTTGGATAGTTTCTTCAGTTCTTCATTATCGGGAGACGCCTGAAGGCATGGCTCACAATACGACTTGGGCTCATCCAATAAATTGAGTGCCAGTGATCCTTTGGCTGCCCTGTAAATAACCTATTCATCAACAAAAATGTCAGTAGTTCGATCAGAAATGAAAAGCAAAAAGCTCAAAAGCCGGGACAATAGACACACTCTAACATTTGTTGAACTAAGTTTGATAGCCTCTTGAGCATCCTGGAGAGCTCTTCTGTAATTTCCCAACAATAGATGGACATGAGCCCGATTGGCATAAATAACAGAGTGATCAGCATTATTTAAAGCCTTCTGATTAAAACAGTAACATAATTTTTGCAACAATTCAAAATGCAAAAATTGATCACTCAAAACAATACATCATTACAGAAAACAGGAAAACATCAACATGATTGCAAGGGACGCGAGCGGCGAGACCACACCACTTTTGTTCCTTTTAAAGGTACTACATCGAACGACCTAGGCAGAATCTATACCAGGCACTAATGAAGCACAAAATAGTAACATTTGATCAGAATCTAACCTCAAACAAATGCACATTCGAAATCAAACTTCGTGTTCAAGTTCAAACCCAAAAACAAATAAATTTACAACATCAACTGAAAATAAAAAAGAGGAAATACCGAGAATAACAATGATGTACAAATAAAAATAACAACATACTTCAATTGGTCTTTACAATCTTTGGCCCGTGCTATCTTCAGCATCTAAAGTCAAGCGAACAGACACATCTTGCAAATTGTTTGAAAACACATAAACTAACTTAAGGAAGAATTTTATTCTTTTAATACATAGTGAAGTAAGTAACAAATGAACTGCATTGCATGAAGATTCCTGCATATCACATTTCAATTAGCCTTATGAGTTAATGTCTGCAGCTCCTCCATTGCTTTTACATCCATTGTGCATATCATCACTCGATTCAGGCATTTCAGAAAATTCAATATTATTGACAGAATGAAATGAAACATCACTATCATGGTTGTAGTCCATGTTGGAAGAATGCATTCCCCGGCACACTCCAGGTTAATTATTTTAGAGGCATTCCATGGAGATTAACTCATCAAAGTAAACTAAAGAATCTACCACATAAACAATAGAAAACCATATCATACCAATGACTTGAACAACAACATATTCTATTTTATTTAAACAAAGGGTAACAGGCTTCAAAGTTATCAAGTTTGAAATCTACTTAGAACACAGTTGCGAAATGCAACAAAATAAACACAACAAATTTGAGGTGCAACTATTGGAAGACTAAAACATGTTCAAATAAACAAAATAGGCAACACGACAATGTGATGAAATCATGTTCAAATCAAGGGAAGTGGGATCACATGGAAAACTCAAAGGAAGCGTTCAATCTAATGCTTTGCAGGCATAAACAGAGCAACACATTAGCATCAAATCAACAAAACACAAAGTAGCGTGACAATAAAAAAACAAGACAGTAAACCATCAAAGCCAAATCTCCCTTTACAAAAAATTGTTGTCGCATAGTATTTCATAGAAAGAAAAACTAAGGGATCTTATGATAAACCCTAAACCCACAATAACACAACAATTTTCAAAATCAAAGGGGATGATTTGCGATTACAAAAGTATTACTAAATGGAAAAGCAGAATGAAGAGGGGCCTTACAGATGAAGGCGAGAATGCCCTCGGGCGAGGCAAAACCGGCGGCGGGAGAGAGCTACGGTGGCAACGTTTGTGCACGGGCTGTAACGCCCCGAAAATTCAAACCTGATTTTCGTAAGCATTACTGTTGTACTAATCATCCTGAACTAGTGACCAGCTAATTTAAAACAGTTAATACAAGGCTAAGTAAAAACCTAAGGTGGTTATCTGATTAATCAAATTAAATGTGGAAGCTAAACAAGCAAAACACATAAATATAAAATAAGTCTCACATAATATCCAAGTAATAATCCCAACATATTATTCAGGATACAAGCCTTAGAAAAAAATAGCAGGCGACAAGCCAATATTTCAAAACAGGGCTACCAGCCCAAACTAGTAAAACACATAAGACCACAGACCGACAAAATATAAGTCCTAAGCTCATCAGTCTCGACTAACAAATAGTCCAAATAACCAACATGGATATTAGCAGAGTATCACAAGAATACAATAAATAAAACATAGTAGTCCTATTTATATGATCTCTCAAACCCACCCAATTATGCTCCAACGCCTCCACGAGGATCTATAAAACAGATAAAAACAAGGAATCAGTACAAAGTACTGAGCAAGGGCTAATATATGCAGGGGAATAAGAGGAAACATTTAATAATAATAATAATAATAATAATAATAATAATAATAATAATAATAATAATAATAATAATAATAATAATAATTCTATTTAAACAAAATATAAATAAAGCATTTAAAGAATCTCACCGTCCCATACCGGTGCTTCAACCATAATATACAATTTATGCAAGTGATGTATGACTTAACATACACCTATCTATCCTATATGCAAATGTAAATGAGTATACCTAGTTGGCACCTAAAAACCCGGGCGGTATGAAACCACGGGTGGGGATATCATCAACTTCAATCCGTTCCAGAGTAACATACACCATCCCCGCAGGGACCACAGGCATCACAACCCAAATCATACACCCCGAAGGGCCAACATGCATCCCACCTAATAATCACACCTCGAATGGCCAACAGGCATCACAGCCAATAATCACACCCCGAAAGGCCACCAGGACTCAACAACACATGTGAAGGCTGTCCGATCAATCGTAAGCATCATATCACCCCATTGGGTTGCATATCCATTAATTTCAAATAAGAATTTACTTTACATCACAGTTGCTATGAGTATTACTCTAATCATATTTCTTTATATCTGCACTGCAAACACACCTCTCACTCTCACTCAGTTTTGCACCACACCGATTGATCTTAAAATATTAAGTACAGTAATACCCATCAAGCGGTAGGTTCAAATTGTAGATGAGTGACTTCATGGATTCAGTAATTGACAAACTGATAAATCTCTCCAATTTGGGCGTCTACTGGCTACCAAACGATTGACTAAATCTCATACTAATACACATAGCTGTACTATATATATATATATATATATATATTGATTCCATAACATTTATAAAATAAAAATACTGAAACAGAGCACACATACACTGGCAGGACTTCCCATTAAAATGAATGATGATTAACTGACATTAGAAAAGTGAATAATTAACAATAAACTAGCTTAATCATCAAATCAATAAGAGTCAAAGGTAACCACAACTTTTGACTTGAAAATTTGTTTTACCAGAATCTTCCACTTCTGGACTAAGGTGAGTGCAAAAACATAATCTCACATTTGTATGCACTAGTCAAATACGTATGATATATATAGTATAGGAAAAATCTGCATAGACCCATGTAGCTGGTGGTTACGTTTTTCATTCTTCTACCGAGAGCAACCCCCGAAATAAAACAAAATCAAACACATAAAAAAATAATTTCAAGCAGTCACCAAAATTAACACATATTCAATCCTTGCCTCGAGGTCGAGCGAATAAACACTTCCAGAAATGCCAAATTTGATTCACGATCGGGCAAAACAATACAAACATAACATTTACAAAATCTCTCCAAATCACTACCAAATCGAACGAAATAAAAATCAATACGAAGAAGACGACTAGGGGAAACACTTATTAGCAACCAATTAGACGATTTCTCAAGAAACGCGATAATTTGAGCGGAATGAAATCCTCCCCAATTTTCTTCTCCTCTCGGCCGCCCCTCACCCGTTTCTTTCCACTTTTCACAAACTGCAAAAAGACCCCTCTCTTAACTCAAATAGTTGAATATTAGCAAATAGCCCCTCCTACTCTCACTTAACTCAATTGGACCCCATCCGGACTTGAGTGAAATTTAACCAATCACCAAATAATTTATACAGTCCAATTTAACTAAGTCGGGCCATTACTAGCGTGGTGGTGCGGACGGACGACAACAAGGCAAGGGAAAGGCGGTGCATAGGGAGTGGCGATCGAGCAGGTAAAGAGAGCCAGCCCAGCGCGGTCGTCCGTCAACGGCGTAGTAGGAACGACTTCAGGCGAGCACAATGGCGACGTGGTTAGGCTGGCGCGAGGATTCGCAGCAACTCGGTGAAATCGGGTCAAATGAAATTCGGCGGAGGAGGCGATTTGGGGGACGGAGAGATTGGTTCGGGTGTAATTGCTCGTTTAGAAATCGCTTGGGGAAATTGGGCGTGAGGGAAGATTGGGGAGAGCATACGTGAGGCAACGGCAATGGGAAGAGACGAGAATAGAAGGGGCGTCGGGTAAGGGAGATAAAAGAAGAGAAGAAATGGGTCGGCAAGGATCCAACACTATTCATAAGGAAACAACTGTTCAACAACTCTTCAAAAACTATCGTCTTGCATTTATATATATTAGATATATATATATATAATTGTGACGTATACAAGAAATGTCACCTTAATCCTACATTAATGTGATTGACAGACAAGATTGATAAATATGTATAAAGAATAGTAGCAAAATTTTGTGAGGAGCTCAAAAGGTTACACAATATACATTTGGTCAAGAAAAAGACATAATTAATAATTGGTTGATATACATAATATAAGGAGGTTGTGATCCATATGACAAACACAATCATAATTCCCACCTGGGCAGAAATAGAGAGGTTGTTCCATGACTGATTTAATAATACCAGCCCTGAGGTGTCTGTAGTAGACTTAACCTCCACTGGGGGTAGTGATGAAAGTGAGTTAAGTCACTCCCTCGAGAATTCACAAAATTACGATAAATTTTGCAACACATATTTGTTAGGGAATTAATGATCTTCCGAATAAACAATTGAAGAGCATATAAGAGATTGAAGAATGTAAAAATAAACACAAGATATACGTGGAAACCTAAAATGGAAAAAAACGGACGACGAATAAATCCACTATGAACCGAATTGAGAGTTTAAATTACAAATCAAATCTCTCTCAAGATGGCACTGAAATTAATTTACAGCGTAAGGGAAAAATATGAAAATTTGGGAGGAAGAGAATAAACAGAACAACCATATCTTCCAAGATATCAAATCTGCTCTCTTAAAATAAAACTGCTCTCAAAATATAAAAACCATCCATTTACTAAAATTCGCTATTTTCAGCCTTCAGCAATAGCTTTAGTCATGCCCATGGGCCATGACCACGGGCTTGATCCATTGCTGCATTTTTCAGCCTTCAACAATACCTTTGCTCATGCCCATGACTAAGGGTCTATTCACTTGCTGCATTCCACAAATGAATTTGAAGCATATAACACAACAATCTCCACCTTGCCGAAAATTCGATCCATCAACAAAACTCTTCGTCGTCATAAATTGCCTATCGGGCCTTCAAACGCTGCTCAAACTTACCAAGTCCAAACAATGTTGAAACTTGGCAAGAAAAAGTGGTTTAGTTGACATGTCTATAGGATTATCAGAAGTGTGAACTTTGCTTACTTGAATTTCTCCTTCTGTAAGAATATCCCGAATAAAGTGGTGCTTGATGGCAATATATTTGGTCTTCTCGTGATAACGATTGTTCTTGGCAAGATTGATAGCACTTTGGCTATCACAGAATACAATAAGAACTTCCTGTGCAACACCAAGCTCAAAGACCAAACCACGAATCCAAATAGCCTCTTTGACACCTTATATAGTGGCTACATATTCGGCTTCTGTTATAGACGAAGCTACAACTGATTGAAGTGATGCCTTCCAACTAATAGCATATCCACAAAGAGTAAACAAATAACCAGAAAGAGACCTTCTTCTATCCAAATCACCAACCATAATCAGAATCAACAAAACCATTTACACCAATAAAATCATATTTGTTTCGATCAAAGACTAAACCAAGATGCGATGAGCCTTTCAAATATCGCAATATCCACTTAACAGCATTCCAATGAGCCTTCCCTGGATTACGCATATAACGGCTCACAACACTAATAGCATATGCCAAATCTGGTATAGTACAGATCATTACATACATAAGACTACCAACAACACTTGAATAAGGAACATTTACTATATAATTTATCTCATCATCTGACTTAGGGCAATCATCTTCAGATAATTTGAAATGTGCAGCTAAAGAAGTGGCAACAGACTTACATTCTTTCATGCTGAAACGTTTAAGAACCTTTTCCACATATGACTTTTGAGAAAGGAAAAGTTTACCAGCACTACAATCTCGAACAATTTCCATTCCAAGAATCTTCTGAGCTGCACCCAACTCTTTCATATCAAATTCACTGCGTAACTGAGCTTTCAACTTGGCAAGCAAAGACATGTCATGGGAGGCAATCAACATATCATCAACATAAAGCAATAAATAGACAAAAGAGTCATACTAACTGCGAGAATACCCCTGCTTGATCATGAAAGAGTCAAACCTTTTGTTCCACTGTCTCGGCGCTTACTTCAAGCCATAAAGAGACTTCTCTAACTTGCAGACCAATTTTCCTTTCCAGGAACAAAAAAACCTTCTGGTTGCTGCATGTAAATTTCTTCTTCAAGCTCTCCATGAAGAAAGGCCATCTTGATATCAAGTTGCTCCAACTCCAAATCAAACTGAGCAACTAAACCAAATAAGACACGAATTGATGTATGTCTCATAACAGGTGAAAATATCTCATTAAAATCAACACCTTCATGCTGATTAAATCCTTTAACCACCAATAGTGCTTTAAATCGAGGTTTTTCAACCCCCGGAATGCCTTTCTTTTTTTTTTCTTTTTTCTTTTTTTCTTGAAGATCCACTTACATTGCAATGAATGTCTGTCACTTGGAAGTTCAACAAGATCCCACGTGCCATTCTTATAAAGACTTTCCATTTCTTCATTCATAGCCACCATCCACTTAGACGACTCAGTACAAGCAATAGCATCAGATAACTGACAGGTTCGTCTACTTCACTAATTTCTTGTGCAACAGAAAGTGCATATGCCGTCACAAACTCCTCAGAATATCTAGGTGGTGGTTTAATGTTCCTCCTAGGACGATCTTTGGCAATTGAAGGACTCACTTCTTCTGTTGGAGCAGGTTAAGTGCTAATATACTCTTCAAGTTGTTGATTTTATTTTTGAGGTATTAGATCTACCTCCACCTTCTCATTTATCCAGGTTGTTCACTTGAACTCTCTGAAGGATTAATAACATTCTTTTGAGAAGACAAAGAGCTTTCTCATCAAAAGTTACATCTCTGCTTAAAATCAACTTTTGTGACTTATCATCGGTACACCATAAACGGTAGCCTTTTGATTCAGATGAATAACTAAGAAAAATACACCTCAAAACTCTAGGTGCCAATCTATCATCACTAACATGTGCATAAGTTGGACAACCAAAAACACGAAGAATAGAATAATCAATAGGATTACCTGTCCAAACTTCTTATGGACCTTTAAAGTCAAGAGCCGAGTGATCGATTCACCAAATAACAAGCTATTGAAATAGCTTCAGCCCATAAAACTCGGCAATTCCATAGTCCAACATTAGAAAGCATACAACGAGTTATCTCCAAAAGAGTTCTATTAACTCGTTCTTTAGTTGTGGCTTCCTGGGAAGTGTCTTATGCCTTGAAATCCCATGCAAGGAGCAGAACTCATAGAATTCCTTGCTACAAAACTCCAAACCTCTATCAGTTCTAAGTGTCTTCACATTTCTCTCAATTTGATTCTCAACAAGGGCTTTCCACTTCTTAAAAGTATCCAAAGCTTCATTATTGTACTTTAAGAAATATACCCAGATCTTCTGAGAAAAGTCATCAATCAAAGTCATCATATATCTTTTCCCAGTAAAAGATGGAACTCTAGATGGTCCCCATAAATCTGAATGCATATAATCAAGAATACCACTCATGCGATGAGTAGCTGTAGAGAAGCTTACCCTTTTCTGCTTTCCAAAGACACAATGTTCATAAAATTCCAATTTATTGATCCCTTGATCACCGAGAAATCCCTTTGAACAGAGAAGTTTCAATCATTTTTCACTCATATGGCCTAATCTCATGTGCCATAAACGAGTGAAATCTGAATCACTTATAGAAGATGATGAGGCGACAACTGTAGTTGGATTTGTCACTATAGATCCTTCCAAAACATAAAGACACCCAACACGATTTGCTTTCAGAATGGTCTGAGCACCTGTAGAAACTTTAAGACTCCACCTTCAAAAGAATATCTGTATCCAAGAGATTCAAGAGTACCAAGATAAATTAAATTTCTCCTAAAATCAGGCACATATCTCACATTCATAAGAGTACAAATATTTCCATCATGAGTTTTTATATGGATAGAACCAATGCTTGCAATACGACATTGGGCATCATTTCCCATCAATATGGAATGTGCAACCTGAATCCATTATCCACTCATTTTGTGACCGCTTTTCATAAGTCAGACAAAATGTGCTCCTTTCCTGAATCAGAATCAGAATTAATAACATCTGCCTCAACTGGTTTCTTGCCTTTTTCCTCTCTTTCTTTTTTATTCATCAACTTATAACAATCACCATTCACATGCCCAGACTTCTTACAATAATTGCAAAATACATTTGACTTTCGTCTCCTTGACTTAGAACGTGACTTTTTATCTCCAAAATTTTTCTGAAAATTCCTCCCACTAACAAATAAACCTTCTCCCTTATCACCAAAATGACTATCATGATCAAATTTCTCTTTCGACAACAAATTTGACTTAACATCATCAAAAGACAGAGTATCAGAATTTCCATAAAGCATGATTTCTCTAAACTGCTTATATGAGGGAGATAATGAGACAATCAATATCACAGCTTTATCTTCATCATCAATTTTCACATCAAGATTCTCTAAATCCATACAGATCGAATTAAATTCATCCAAATGAGATTGAATCGACTTCAGACATACGGATAATATAAAGACGTTCATTCAAACGAAGTTTATTGGAAAGAGCCTTCGTCATATATAGGGATTCCAATTTATTCCACAATCCTCCCGTTGTTGTCTCATGAGCAACCTCACGCATAACTTCGTTTGACAATATCAATTGAATGGTTGTCAACGCCTTTTCATCTAAATCTTCCCAATCGCTGTCTGACATTGTGGCTGACTTTTTACCTTTTCCATCCAAAGCATTCTTCAATCCATTTTGAACTAGAATTGCCCACATCTGGATTTTCCATGCAATAAAAGAAATCATGCCATCAAATTTCTCGATCTCAAATTTCGCAAACAACATCTTCAATTGTAGAACACCGCTTCCATACCACTTGTTAGGGAATTAAGGATCTTCCAAATAAACAATTGAAGAGCATATACGAGATTCAAGAACGAAAAAATGAACAGAAGATATACGTGGAAAACCAAAATGAGAAAAAACCACGGACGACGAATAAATCCACTATGAACCGAATAGAGAATACAAATTACAAATCAAATATCTCTCAAGATGGCGCTGAAATTGATTTAAGGAAAAAATATGGAAATCTGGGAGGAAGAGAATAAGTAGAACAACCGTATCTTCCAAGATATCAAATCTGCTCTCTTAAAATAAAATTGCTCTCAAAATATAAAACCATTCATTTACTAAAATTAGCTACTTTCAGCCTTCAGCAATAGCTTTAGTCATGCCCATGACTAAGGGCTTGATCCCTTACTGCATTTTTCAGCCTTCAACAATACCTTTGCTTATGCCCATGGCTAATGGCCTGCTCCCTTGCTGCATTCCACAAATGAATTTGAGACATATAACACAACACTATTTGATTCCCAGAACATAATTCTCCACGCATAGATGTATGATTTGGTTGTATTCAATCATTGGACACGGTGATTCCCAGGTATTAATTCCCGTTTATGTTCATCAAACTTTCAAAAATCTTAAGCTATTATCAGGAAGTCATCATCGAATCTTCTGTATTGGGATCAACTTAAATTTTCAGGGTATTAAAGAGGCAAGTTCCACATAACTTAAATTATTGTGCTACTTAGATTTTCTTTGGCAGTGTCTTGAAAAATTGGAAAAGCAAGCAAAGTAGGAGTACTAAAAAACTGATTAAAAATTTAAAAAAATGAAACAAAAGGTACTATTGAAAAGTGGTATCAGTACTCAGTAGCCACTAGCCAGTAGGTTTTGTCCTGATTCTTGGCCTTTGGGTCCTGTCCTTAAAAGAATAAATAAAAATGGGTAGCAACTCGAATTTTGTACTTGTTGAGGGCTTAATTGTAAATAAGGTCCCTTTGTTGCTTCCAACCTAATCGACGATGCGCTGGCTAGTGCTGTGCTGCTACCAGCCTACCAGTTCCCACTTACTACTACTGACTTCCTAAACCCCAAACCACCTTTCGCCGGCGCCGGTCGCGTCTTCAGTTTATCCGAGACCCCTTACTTTTTGCTTCCCAATTCTCTCGTCTCCGACATTTTCAACTTTCTTTCCGACTTACTTTACAATTTGCAGTTGCATTCAGTTTCCTTGACCTCCGTTTCGCTTTCGACGGGAATCGCTTGAATTTCCCCCTCCCGGTTTAGCAGTCCATAGCAGGGTAACAAACGTTACTGAAGAAGCTTTTCACTTCATTCCCGCGAAATTGCCGCTAAAGGCCGTACCAGTCCCGTTTATTGGCCGTTTTCTGTCGAGAAATCTTGGATCCGCTCCCGATCCGTTTTTGAGCTCTTATGACCTGGGTTTGGGAATGCCGTCTTCTGTTCCGGCCGGCAATGAGGCGATCTGTCGAATCATGGTTCCGGCGTCTCGTGCGGGATAAGTGAACGTGCTAATTTTTTTTTTCTTCATTTCATGTTGGTTTTTGGTAGTCGACATTTGTCTCAATGGAGAATGTGGTTGATAGCGGGCTTCGATTCAGAAAGATTCCACGCCACTATTTCTCTACTTGCATTCGTATGGACCCATTGGTGAGTTTGATAAATGGTTTTCTCTGTGTACCGACAATTTGTGTTCGGTTTTTTCGATATTCAGCATTCTGGGGGAGAATGTATACTTGCAGTTTAGTGTAAACTAGACTAAATACCCAGTTCACCTTCTTGTGTTGATGTTTTATAACACAAAACTTCTGTTCTGTCATTCGTATTCTTATATGTTTATTATGATGCTTAATAGATATTTGAATCAGGCTATCTATGAGAAACTGATTAATATGGAGTCTTCATTTTATTTGTAATAGCTTGATGACAACTTAGAGCAGTGGCCACATCTAAATGAGCTTGTTCAGAGCTATGGGGCTGATTGGGTTAAGTATGAATACAAGTATGGGCACTATGAAAGCATTGGCCCTGTTGCATTTCACAATCAAATATTTGAGGGGCCGGACACTGATATGGAGAAAGGTTAGTTGCCACAATAAAAAAACTTGTTACTTGATTTTGTTATATTGTACATTTCACGGAACGTACTACTGCAATTAGGACTTAGGCTCATAACTTAGCCATTTGATGGCAAGCTATTCATCTGATGATGTTGAGGCACCACTTTGCAATTCTAATTTCTTTCCATCTGGATATGTTATATGTATTCAAATACAATTTGATCCCAAATAACTACTTTTGCGATGTATTGCAGCTACCTTTGCTTTTCTAAATTTTATTATTTATTTATTTATTTTACTTTTCTATGAATGATAGGTGTATTTAGATTACTTACAGATGGTTCTCTGATTGCTTTCTAGAATTGGAGCTGGCTAATGCCAGAAGGAACAAGGGACAAGATACAACTGACCCAGAAATGGCAAGTACATCAGGGAGTCATTTTGCAGCAATGAATGATTATGACACATCAAATATTGAGACTTCAAAGCACTGTGTATGTAATTTATATTTAGTAAATCCCTTCTTGCATTGTTGATAAAATTCGATCCAAATTTTGCAAGTGATTTGCAGCATTTTGGAGAATCACCGCTGCCAGCATATGAGCCTGTTTTTGACTGGGAAAATGAGAGATCGACTATATTTGGTCAAAGACTTCCTGCCACCAACATATTTCAGTATAGCAGGTCTCTCTTCCTTCCCTCCATTTATGTTTTCTTCTAGTTTCACCTATCACATTTCTATCTTGGTGTTTTCATCCCATGTTTTGATATACTGTTTGCTACTGTAGTGGGCTAAAGATTGCTGTGAAAGTGTTATCATTATCTTTTCAAGCTGGACTTCATGGTAAAGATTTTCTTGTGGTTTTTTGTAGAGTGTTTTTCCCTAGCTGCTGGCCGATTTCTTATTTTCTTTTATTACAACTGGCTCTGTGAGCTACAACCTAATTATAAAGCTGATACATAAATTTTTATTGCAGAGCCATTTTATGGCACTATTTGTTTATATAATAGAGAGAGAAGGGAAAAGCTTTCTGAGGATTTCATATTCCACATACTACCTGCTGAAATGCAAGATGTAAGCTGTTTACACATTTCAGTTTCTTCGTATTTTAGTGCAATATTCATATGGATTGTATTTGTGTTGCTGTATCTTTATTTTTTGTTGATGAAAAATTTATAGTCCCAAAGAGATCCAAGATTTTCTTATTTTAATGTGTTTATTACCAGGCAAGTTCTTCTGTTGATGCTCGTGGTATTTTCAGTGTAGAAGTACCTTCAGCTTCAATTTGTTTGCTTATCCAGTTAGAAAAGCCTGCTACGGAAGAGGGTGGAGTAACCTCATCTGTTTATTCACGTAAAGAGCCAGTAAGTAGTCAGACCTGGAATATCTTGTTTATAATTTCTGTAAAAGAGAAGACAGTGGCAATATTTGTCTCATTTTAAATTTATTAATACGAGGGCATGATCAGAGCTCCGCTCCCTTTCATTCATTATTTGATTTATGCAGTATTGTTTATCATTGTTTCTGAAGAGTTTCTGAGATATAAATATCAAAATACGTTTCTTGTAAGTCCACTAGTGAGTGTCTGCGATATTATGTGGTTAACCTGTACCTTTTTTCCCCTTCCCTTCGCCTTATGGAAAATGCAGGTTCATCTTACTGAGAGGGAGAAGCAAAGGCTACAAGTCTGGTCCCGCATCATGCCCCACAAGGAATCATTTGCCTGGGCAATTGTCCCACTTTTCGATAGCAGTGTTGCTGCTGCTTCCGGTGGTTCCGCTTCTCCTAGCAGCCCACTTATTACTAGCATTTCAGGTTCAACCTCTCAAGAGGCTTCTGTTGAAGCAGTTTCTAAGATCACGTTGGATGGAAAGCTTGGCAGTTCCCTTGGAAACTCTGTTGTAGTTGAAGTATCTAATCTGAGCAAAGTTAAAGAAGGCTATACCGAAGAATCACTCCTGGTTATGCCTTTTTCATTTTTTTCTTAAAGATCAATATGTGTCTACTTATTTTTTTCATGTTCTTATATGATCATCCTGTTGGATCCCGATAACGGACCATGCATATAGGGATGAAGACTTAGATGGTAATGGTGTTAACCACTTAGATACTGTGGGGGAAAAAAAGCACCTTTAATATATTTCAATCGGATTCTTATTTCCCAAATGCCCATTTCCATATTCTCAGTCCCCTAATAAACCCATCCATCTGCTAACTTTTTAAACTATAATTTTCTGGTGTGAAAATATCTGATCTTTTGATTTATTAGTCCAAAAAATTTGTGCATTGAGGCCATGAGGGATACTTTATTTTTTCTTACTTGTCAAATACGGAGTAAGAAGTTATTATTGTGCGTTTGATATTGAATGATTCTGCTAAATTGAATGAATGTATTGTTATAATGTAAATTGTAACATAAAATATGGAAAAAGTTTCACAAGTATTATAAATTTTAGTTTTGTGGGCAAATGTCATTTCAGTGATTGAATATATATTGGTTCCTTTTTGGATGTAAATATAAGGCTCAAATTCTCAAACTATCCATCCTTCATCAGATTTTGATTTATTATTTCCGTGATTGACAAGTACCCTGCTAAGCAATATTTTGTGATATTTGTCTTCCCTTGCATACCTTTGTCTCTTGTGAGAACAACCCCCCTATCATATCATTTTTCTACCATGCTATCAATATAAAAGTAATAAAAAACCCAGGCACTAATATAACAAATTAATACATTGGATGATTTTAACAGTGTATGTCATCTATAAATGTTGACTAAAAAGAAAGTGGTTTCGTATTGCCTGATAACTTTTTATATTTTGTTTGACAAGAAGATGAATTGCTGGATACTATCAAAACATTATGTTCAGGTGTTATAATATCTGGAGTGAATAGTGAAGCCATTTTCTGTTCCCATTCTGTCACTTTTATATCCTTGTTGAATCAATATGGCATAGTTTCAACCAAATGAAACTATAGTGTGTGTGTGGGGTGAGGGGTTGACTGTTTGCATGTTCTTTCTTTGTTTTTAAGCAATACCCTTCATTTCCACAAATCTCTTAAGGGATGTTTCTCATGTGAGTATACTTTTCCATTCTTAGGACCCTAAGCGGAAGATTCATAAACCTGTGAAGGGTACGTTGAGGTTGGAGATTGAGAAGCTCCAATATGGCCCAGTTGATCCTGAAAAATCTGCAGAGAACAGAAGCATAACTGGTGATTTTACCAGACATCCAGATTATGGGCAGCAGGATACACATTCCTCTGATAAGATTGTGCTTGATCGAAATGGATCAATTTCTTATGGGTTGACAGATGCTACTGCTAATGATGTAAGTTTTAGCACAATTTCTTTAGAAACCTATCATGATATTTGAGAAATTCATCAAAGTAGTTGATATTGTGAATGTTATGACTATGAATACATCAAAATGTATCTGAAATTACTTTCTTTCTGTTAAAAAACTTCTGATGTTGAACTTGTTGACTTAGTTTGTCTTTTTAATTTCTGCTTGATTTACTGATGCATAACATTGTGTTTACAGTTTCAGGCTTTTGACTTTCGGATAACATCAAGGAATGAGCCCTTTTTGCAGCTTTTCCATTGTCTTTATGTCTACCCTTTGAGTGTTAGCATGAGTAGAAAAAGAAACTTGTTCATACGAGTTGAACTGAGGAAGGACGATGTTGATTTTAGAAAACCCCCATTAGAGGTAAATTTATGATGCATGCTGTTGAAGCTGTAATTTTTATTGCAGGCAGATCTTAGATATGGTTAATATTATCAGGCGTTGCATGCAAGGGAACCGGGCTCTGCCCTTAAGATGTATTCTCATACTCAAGTTGCTGTGGGAGCTAGGATTGCTTGCTATCATGATGAAATTAAAGTTTCACTGCCTTCTGTTTGGACCCCAATGCACCACCTGCTGTTCACTTTCTATCATGTTGACCTTCAGACAAAAATTGAGGCTCCAAAGCCTGTAAGTGCTAGGATCCAAGTCAACCACTACTCTAATTTGTGTATTTCTGTTTTTTGTACTTCCATTTCATACAAGTCCTTGCAATTGCATTTCCTTTTATCTACTTCTATTATTATGCCTTCTTATGGAAACTATTAAAATTTGTTGCAGGTAGTTGTTGGATATGCTTCACTTCCTTTGTCCACTTACGCACAGTACGTTCTTGGCCACCATTTTGTTTCTATATTCATATTATTAGGAATGTTGTGCCTCAATATTGCTTTACTGTTTTGTGGTGTAATTGCTCATTATATGAATTTAATAATGAACTACAAAGACATGATATGATGTCTAATATACAAACATAATTCTATGAATATTGAATAGATTGTAAATCACTTTCTAAGACTACTTTTTTTTTTTTGGTTTTTTTGGTTTTTACATTTGCATTCACTTTGCATGACCCGTAAAATGAATTTTAACCCCAAATATAAATGCAACTAGTTAGATGAAATTTGAACATTTAAACTTTAATCTAACTTTGATCTCCATTGGGCATCTGTTTGACCTTCCAATGGCATTAATGCGTGGGAAATATATTAATGAATTTAATTGTTTATGGACTCAAATATTCCTTGCACAAGGGTAAACTAACTAGTAACAACTACCTAAGGGTGTATTTGTCTGGATTTTTACGATCCGCATCTTCTTGTTAAATAGCTATAGATATTATTGAGACATGGTAATGTATAAAGGCCTAAAAGCAAAACTCTTCCAATCTTTCATTATTTTTCCCCTTACCCACCTAAACTATAAATTTTTGCAGCTAGCCCCTGACTTTATCTTGTTTGCAATTACACCTTGTAAGTGAATATCACCAGGTATTGCGGCTGTTATTCAACACAATGATAAAATACCCTGATAAATTTTAAAATATACGGTTTTAACCCTTATATATACACTACAGAATCATGCACCCTAAAAAATAAAAATATGTCCTAACTTGAACCTGAAAAAGATAACAGAATTTTAAAACAAGGCCTGAAAATCAAGGAAGATTATATTCATAATACGTAAAAACCTAAATATAAAAATTATATAGTTTGAGGGTCAAAAATATATTTTACACATTATTTGGTATTTTGTTATTGCCTTGAATATTAGCTGGAATAATTGGGGAATATCTCCTTTAAATGCGAGTTTAAAAAAAAAACACTAGGGGGTATGGCAAAAATGCTGAAAGATTGAAGGTGTATTTGCTTTTAGGGCATTTCAAAATATGAAATCTAAATAAAGAACGATAGATTATTGAATTTAAATAAATAAATAAATTACATAGCTATAACAATATTATATCTATAACTCATACACAGTACATTAAAAAAAATTCAATGATGTGAGTAGAAATGTAGAATATTGATTCTATGTGCGCTGATACAAATATGGTCATAAAAGGACATAATTTTTTAATGTTTTTTCTTATGTGTGCGTGTCTTGTGGTGCAAATGGCAATTATCCTTTTTCTGAGCTTGATCTATGAATGATAGATATTGAATGTTTGGTTGGTTAATTGGTTTATCTTGGTATAATTTGTTGACCAGAATTTTACAAAATAATGTACTGAATGATATTATATATTGGGAATAAGATTAGGTTTTAGTATCTAAATATATATAGTATATATACATGTGTATGTAAATCTATTCGCATGTTAGAAATTTGTTTACATTAGAGCTGTCCTTTTAAAGTGAATATTTCTTGTAGGGTGAGTTGCTTGTGACAAATTGAGGATGTCATTACTTTGTTTGGAAGTTGTTTTTGAGGTGAAACATTTTTGAGAATTGTGCCTTTTCGATTTCTAATTTTGCATTTTTTTATGTTTGGGATTGGGTTTTATGACGTTTGTTTTGAATAATGATCGGTTATGTTTGATTAGGTTTGTTAAGAACCGATGTTGATGTCAAGTTATGTGCAATTGATTTGGTTTAGGTGTTTGAAGTCACTTGATTGGTTTCTTGTTTGCTCAATGGTGTTTGCTAGTCAAAGTTATTTGTGTGCTTGTTTGAATGACACAACTACTTGTAACTTGATCCTGTGACATTTTAGAATTACTATGTTTTGAGCAGGAATGGTACTGGGAGCAAGAGCAACTTCCAAGTACCTCCTGTCATGCATTAAGAATATGATAAAAATATTAAGAGTAATGCATGTAAAAATGAGAAGGCCCTATCTATCAGTAGGACTTGAAAAGTAGTTACTGCAGGATCTAGGGTGGGATTAGTTTAGCTTTGATTGGGTTAGTTTAGTTTGCCCTGGGAATGACCTGGCCCCTTGATGGGCTGGTTCTTGAGAAGTAGTACTATGAGTAAACCACCACGTGTTTTTATACAGGCATGCTTAACATATATGCTTTTGTACAAGTTATTTTTTATGCAGTTCCAAAACCATGTAGATGGCATGCATTGTAGCTATGCTTCCTCTCCTAGAATTTCCCTGGAAGTGGATTATAGTTTCGTTATCCTTCAAACTGAGTTGAATCTGAAATATTCATTGTGTTGGTTTGGTATCAAGACGACATATATAGTTCCTTTCACATGCTCCTTTAAAATGAACTTGAGTGGATGCATTTTGTCCTTGATATGGCTGGTATTGATTCTCACATCTCCATTGAATATAGATTATTTACTTGAAACTGCAGTACACAACTCAGAATTCCTTGGTACCCCCTATGTCTCAATAGTTATGTGCCATTTACTTTTTTTTAATTTTTATTTTTATTTTTTTTGACACTGTTCATTTTTCAACTTTAACTAAATTTTTTCGCAAGTAAATAATTAAAAAAAAATCAAGTTGGATATTTGTTTAATCGCATGGTTTTAGAATATATTTCCTCTGTTCCTTTTTAGTTGTTACATTTGCATAGTTGTCATGAGTAACTTTGATCAAATATTTTAATGTAGTGATATAAGAAAAAATATAGTCAAGTGAGATATTGTTGGATTCATCTAATCATGTAGTTTTACAATATCAAATGTTTATAATTTTTATTTATATACAATTTCAGTTATTAATTGTTAAAAATGTGTCTTGGATTGCGTAAAACATAGGAATGCAACAAGTATTAAGGAACAGAGGTAGTATATTTTATATAATTTTTACTTGTACACATTTTGAGATATTAACTGATAAACAAATGTATTTAAATCAGTGTCTAAAACAAAGAGGCCACTTTTAATGGGACGAAGGGAGTATCATTTATGTACAAGATATGTAACTGTTTGTCATTGATTACCATTTGGTTTCTTGATGAGTAGGAAGGATCACCCTTTGTGTTATACAAATAAAGTTTTGTTTAGAGAAAGGTTTATGATTCCTAACAACTATGTGCCACTCCGACTTCATTCATTCCCTTTTACATAACTTAATGGGATGTGGGTGGTTTATAATGTTTTTTATTCAAATATTTCATGTAGACATGAGAGATTTCATTAGGAGTGGGCTTCTTTTTTAAAATTATTTTTTTATTTTCAGCATGGTGAATATCTGCGCAAAGCACAGAGCTTTATAATGAAGTCCATTTCTTACGCATCGCCAAAAAAATGATTCATTATAGTTAATTCCAAAAGTAGGTTATGAATAGAATTCTTTCACTAGTTCTTGCCAGTATATCAAGTATATATATTGTGAATTTGTGAGTACTGAGTACCTTATAAACCAAGATTTTTTCTAGTGGATTTCAATATTTTCATGCTTTTATGGAAGTATGTGATTAGTAGTTGTGTTATAACCTCGCTTACTTTGTGCCATTTAATAATTAATAATGAGAAAATCATTGTGAACTCACAAAACTCATCTTACTTTTCCATACATCCCAATGTTTCTTACTTTTGTTTCTCAATTTTCATCTCACAACTCATACCCTAAGGTCTCCCTCTAATTTTGCGCATTTAGGCATATAATTTTCTTTAAGGACAACCATAAAAATGTGAGTTATGTTTATTTTGGCAGGCTGAAATCAGAAATTTCATTGCCTCTTATGAAGGAGCTGGTCCCGCACTACTTACAAGACAGTAGCAGGGTATGCTTATTGATATCAAACTTCAACATTTTCATCCATTTCATTGATGTCACTTGATTTTCCTTAAAGCAATGGCATGTTTTGAGAAATTTTTATAATCCTCTTGAAGTAGGTATTCTGAGATCTGATTGTCCTGTGATTGTTTTGAATTCATTTTCTATTTTTGGTTTTTTTTGGTAATATACATCTATGTAAAGTAAATTGTCCATTGTATCTGATGGTGACAGTTTCAGAGGTAGTTTTTCTTTTTATATTTTGGTATTTGGTTTTATAGTTATTTGTTAATTGTTAGTGAAAAATGATAAGTAGAAAGGATGGGTGGAGTGGCATCCGGAAGGGAGACTGCTACATTGCTAAATTTATTGTTTATTCTATTAATCAATTATGTGTTAAAATATTGTAAATCTAGATGAAATTGGAAATTAATAGGAAAAGGAATGGATTGAGTTGTGTTTGGTGACTCAAAATAAAATTTAGATTAGTTATTGTCTTATTTGAGAAGAGAAGAAAGGAAATTTCATAACTGAGGGAAACTTGCTGAAAAGGATTTAAGTTTCAGTAAAGGAAATGATCAACAGAAACAATTACCAACTAATTTAAAGACCTCGTAGAATACAAATAGGTATGAAAGAATGGAATTGAATATACGTTTGAATAACTACTGCAATAGAATAAAGCCTCTGTCATTCCCTACCCGGGCCAGAAGTAGGGGTGAAAGTGGGGCGGATAATATCCGCCCGATCCGACGCCGTATTCGATTATATTCGAATCCGAATTCGAATTTTTATATCCGGCGGATACGGGACAGGATATGGGATTGTAAATATCCGCCCGTATCCGAAAAATCCGAATATAATGCGGATATTGTCCGTATTTTCTGTCCGAATATCCGAAAATTTATATATTTATATATGTATAATATAATTATATTATATTAACTATAAAATAAATAAGTAATACTCCCTCCGTCCCATTAAAAGTGGCCACTATTCCTTTTTGGGGTGTCCCATTAAAAGTGGTCACTTTCCCTTTTAAGTAAATTAGATTAACATAAACATGATTAAAAACCCCACAATAATGACAATTGTACTTTCTGCACAAAGTCCCTATATATGTTTAACCATTAATATCTCAAAATGGGTATAAATAAAAATTACATAAAATATATATTCTAAAACTATACGATTAGACGATTCCAACAAGATCACATTTGACTATTTTTGTCTTTCTACATCATTACGATAACATTAAGTCAAAGCTAAATAATAAATATGGTTAAAAGTCAAATGTAACCATTATAAATTGGATGGATGAATTAGTCAAATTTACTCACACCACTTTAACTACTAAATTCCACTACTTAAATTCTCGTGCCCAAAAGAAATGGGCCACTTATATTGGGACGGAGGGAGTACTATATGTATAAATATAATCAAAAGCTTGAAAGCCATATGTAATTTATTAAATCAAATCATATCAATCAACTCGACTACGTCATTAGGTTATTTGCATCAAAACTGTAGTATGTAACATCTTGTAGTGATGTTATTTAGATGTTTTGAACGAAATAACTAATGATCTTGGAAAATTTAAAAATTTAGTTTAGCTTACATAGTAGTATATTCCGATTTCACTTAAAAAATTATAAAAAAATTTAATTTTAATAATTATAAGATTATCCGAGTTAAAATCCGAATCCGTCTCGTATCCGTTTCCCGAAATATTCGGATTCGTATTTGTATCCGGCCTATTCGTATCCGATTCCATATTCGACAAAAAAATATGGGATAGGATACGGGATGAGTACTATCCGCCCGTATCCGTCCCGTTTTCATCCCTAGCCAGAAGGAATCTCCTCTAATATTTTTATTGCATCAGTTTGCTGAGTAGATTAATAGTATTAATAGTCTTGAGCTTTATGTCGTATGATTTATATATTTAGAATGTTCTGAATTCCTGAGGCACAGATCCTTAATTTTTGGACATCCTGATTTGCTGCTAATCAAGACGTATAAACTTGAATTTGTTACCTGTGTGCTGCACTAATTTGAATAATGTATAACAACATTGTATTGATCCTATTGGAGCTTTGTTGATTAAACAATAACTGAAACAACAATAAGCCTTCTAGGTCTTTGTTGCAACGATGACATCCAGACTTGCTGTTTGCTAGTAGCAACACATAACATAGTCCATTTATACATAAGATGGTAAACTGGCAGTCCAATGAGAGAACCTGAGGAAAAAAATGGTAGTTAGGTGAGTTGTGTATTACCGACCCAACATGATTTTTAAGGAAGTGCTGTTTGTTGCTTAGGATGCATTTTGTGATTTCAATTCAAATGAAGAAAGTGCTGGAAGTCTCAAATAGAATATAAAGTACATATTTATTTATTATTTAAATACATGGCACACATGCCCCACGCATGCACCTAATTGGGTGCAATTGGGAGTCACTTCAGGGTGCTAAATGCATGTGATTCACACATTGAGGTTGAGGCATGAACTGCACCTGCAAGTCTAACTGCATATTAGTTTCATTAAAATCATTTGGCTACTGAAATAAATTGAACTGCTTTATTTGTTATGATATTGTCTCTGGTCTTCTATTGTTTTCAAATTGCATGATTTGTAGTTATATCATCTTTGCATCATTTCTTCTACTGGATCAACCATCGAGAAGCTATTGAAGTTGATTTACTTGTTTCTGCATTCCCATTTCCTCTATAATTTTTCAGGAGAGGGTTGATTACTTAGAGGATGGAAAAAATATATTTCGACTACGGTTGCGCTTGTGTTCATCACTCTACCCCATAAGCGAGAGAATCCGAGATTTTTTCCTTGAATATGATAGGCACATTCTTCGAACAAGTCCTCCGTGGGGATCTGAGCTTCTCGAGGTTTGATTTTTTTTTTTTTAAAAAAAAAATTATTTATTTCTTTCTTTAAAAATGAAATTATGCTTACTTGATCCTCTTAAAATTGGTACATCTTTCTACTTGTTAAGTCACCTGGTCAACTGATATATTTGTTTCTATATGCTCCATGATAAATAGCTTCATCTAAATAGATGTTCTGGCCAACCCTTCTCATTTTGTCTTGCTGTCAAAAACCTAGGTTTTGCATATCATGTCCTTGAATTATTGGAACTTTTTTTTTGGTAGTTCATTTATTTATATATTTATGTGTGTGCGTGTGGTGAATAGAAATTTATTTTCATGAACAAATTGGTACTTGACATTTACTTAAGAATTGAGAATATCTTTCAAGCTATTGATTGATTAATGTTTTTCAATTTTATCTTCCAGGCGATTAATAGTTTGAAGAGTGTTGATTCAACAGCCTTGCTTCAGTTTCTTCATCCTGTCTTGAATATGCTTCTCCATCTCATAGGCAATGGTGGAGAGACTTTGCAGGTGTGTAGGGTGGCATCAAACTTACCCTTTAACATAGATTTAGTACTTTTAATAATGTAATTAATGGCTCTATATTCACGTGATGTCCTATTCAGGTTGCAGCCTTCAGAGCTATGGTTAATATTTTAACACGGTATGAATATATGCATATATATATATATGTATGTATACTTTTTTGTTTACTTCCATTCACTTGCATGGTTACAGCTAAACTCCTGTTCTATCGCTCTCTTAAATATGTAATATTGCATCCAGGAAAAGAACTTTTGTGTTAGTGTAGTGTTCTGTTCCACAGGGTGCAGCAGGAATCAGTTGATGATGGTGAAAGAAATCTTTTCCTGGTGAACTATGTAGACTTTGCTTTTGATGATTTTGGGGGTCGTCAACCACCGGTGTATCCTGGTTTATCCACAGTATGGGGAAGTTTGGCACGTAGTAAGGTACTATTAAGTTCAGATACTTTTGGTGCTGGTTTCTACAAGTATGCTTCAAAATAACATGACTTAAGTTAGTTTTCATAGCTTGGAAAGTTTTTTCTATGCTTGCATGTTGTGACACGAGGCGTGCAATATATATTTTATTCTTTCTGTACTGCCCTGTATACTTCATAAAAATTTGATTATCCTGGCTTCATACTAGTAACAAAAGGGGTAAGTTAGCTGTCAGCTGAGATGAGGATACATCAGCGTAGTTGACTAGATAAAAGTTATTTAATAGCTTTTGATAGAAAGTAAATGAAATGCCAATCGGTGAAAAAGTAGGGAAACAGTTTTTAGAGGGTTTGATCATGTTTGAAGGAAGCTTCTAGGTACTTCAATATAATGGTGGGATTTAGAGACTCACTTAATTTCTTGCTAAACAATGGGAAGGAAAAACCAAGAGTTTTGAATGCCATAAGTGATAAAGTGTAGTTTTTAGCATATATTTCACTCAAAATTCAAAAATTAAATTTACTTAAAAAATTTAGAGCCTGTTTGGATGGGCTTTTACTATCATGCATGTTCAAATGTTATAACTTGTTTGGATAGATATAAAAATTATTATTAAAAAGATTGTTTTTATTTTGAAGCATAAGCCTAAAGCAGGTTTCGAAAAGCTCATCCAAACAGCCTATTAGATTCATGTAATTAATTAAGTTCACAATTTTTTTTGTTATAAAACAGCGCCAATTAATATTAGGAGCTCATTAAGTTTAATTGCTTGATGGAGTTGCCAAATAGGGTCATAACCTTCAATTGAAGTGAGAATATTTGTTTGATGAAGGTGACATATCATTCATATAACTGATTCACATGGCTGATTAAAGGCTTAGAAGATCTGGTGACGCTTGTTTAATTGTTAAATATGTTTTAGGGTGTAAGTGCAACCTTGGGTGAAGAATTTTAGTTTTTCTAGCGTCTAGACTTATACTATGTGAACTCACTCTTAAAATTTGATTTTATGATTTGGGATTGATGATCGTTGCTTGTATTTCTTCTACTTTGTGGTTTTTAAACTTAGGCCAAAGGTTATCGTGTTGGTCCAGTTTATGATGATGTGTTGGCTATGGCGTGGTTTTTCCTTGAACTCATTGTCAAATCCATGGCATTGGAGCAGACTAGGTTGTTCTATCATAATCTTCCAGGTATTGTATTCTTTTCTTTTAAGGGCTGTGAAGTGAAGGAATTTGAGATCCTTCAGAATCCGTTGTTTATTTTAGAATATGGAAAAGAAGGGTTAAAAACAATTGTCCCAAAGAGATGCGCCCATGGTCAGCATCTCAGCAAGGATTTGAAATCACTAGGTTAAATGAGAAATTTATGCCCTCTTTATATTGGTTAAAAATTAAGATGAGTTTGAAATCTCTTTTTAGTTTGCCCAAAATGATTTGTGTAGATTCGAGCTATGCATTTAAAGTCCCCATGTCCAAGTCCATAATCCATCCAATCATGACTCTTATGGTACTGTAAGATATTGCCAATAGGGGTATTGATTAGTTTTGAAGCTGCACAAACATGTAAAGGAGAATTACATTTAGCCTCTCAAGTTTAACTGAAAGGCAAATGCCCTTTTAGTAAATATTTGGCACAAACACACACACACACACACACACACACACACATCTTCCACGCTCCACTGCCAGAACTGCTGCCAGGCGAGCACCCCCAATCCCACCCCCACCCCTCACTCCCACCCCCACCCGTGGACTGGTTTCTGGCAATTATGGGGGTAACACGGTTGACCAAGGCATCGGGTAGTGATGCTGGTAAGCGGTGGCGACAGTGGTGGAGAAAGGTTGACAGTGTGTGTGTAAATATATTATTATTATTATAAATATCACTATATATTATTCTATTTTTATGTTATACTTCCTCCGTTTGTTTATATTTGCTCCATTGAGCAAATGACTATTATTTACATAATGCCTTTCATTTAAAGTTTTATCATAGTTATACAAATTAAAATATAGCCAGGTGGGATCTTGTTAGATGCGTCTCGTCTTGTATTTTTTAAATATCGAACTTTTCTAATTTTTACTTGTACCGAATTTGAGTTATTAATGGTTTAAAACGTGCATTGAATTGCGTGCTGGGTGGGTCCGGAGCAAAAATTTAAAAACAGAGGAAGTATATATTTTTTAATGTTGTATATATTTTATGGGATTATTAGCATACAGTGGTATACTTATGTGACTAAATGAACTCCCTCTTTTTCTTTTTATGCTTTTCATTAAACAACCATGCCTTGGAACTCTAGTCGGAGCCCATGGATATTTAAAGTTTAAACCATGCCCATGGAAACCACAATCACCCATGACCATTGTTCATTATTATTAGCACATTTCGAATATCTGTAGCCATGTACATGATAATCCATGGCCAACATCCGTTCCTTTGAACCCGATTCATGATCATTTATGCTTTGTGATTTTATACAAGATTATTTAAGTATTTACGGTTTGGGTATATCATATAGGAGATTAGGACCAAATGTCGTTTTCTTCCTTTTATTGTATTTTATTTTATTCTTTTTCTGTCAGTTTGAGAGAAGATAAAATAGTCTTCCAGTGATTCTTTTTTTTTTTCTTCCAACATTGGCATACTGGACAGCCGAAAATCAAATCCACTCATCCAAACTTAATTCACCTTTTTTATTTTATCCTTCTAACTGTTGGAATAAATTCTGAACACATACTTTTTGTATTTTGCACACACACACACAAATATATAAACATACCCACTTCACCTTCTTCACGTGAATTTATAACGTGATGTATGGTCACAATGGTTACTGATAGGAGTTGTATTTCGTTGGCTTATTGTGCTTGCTGAAAACATTTATCCGAGACTTGCCTGAAGTCAGTTCAACCACTATGATCTCCTGCTATAATTGTTGATATTTTATGTCTCAATTCTTTTGTAGGAGAAGATGTTCCTCCAATGCAGTTAAAAGAAGGTGTTTTTAGGTGTATAATGCAATTGTATGACTGCCTCCTAACA
This sequence comes from Hygrophila difformis, assembly GCA_030278955.1. Lineage (NCBI taxonomy): Eukaryota > Viridiplantae > Streptophyta > Magnoliopsida > Lamiales > Acanthaceae > Hygrophila > Hygrophila difformis. Next base: position 35,859,458 of record JAOANR010000005.1, on the reverse strand, counting down.
GAAGTTCATGAACGCTGCAAAAAGGGTTTGGGGTTGGCCAAATATCTGAACAGTAGCTTAGCTTTCTTTTGTTACGATCTTCTGTCTATCATAGAACCCCGCCAAGTCTTTGAACTGGTATGCCTGCTACTTTTGTCCATTATGTTTCTCTACACATGCTTCAATGCTTTTATTGAAATTTGCATGCAACATGGGTGAATATTTTTTTTCTTAAATTTGAGAACTTAAGAGAAGAGGAAGACTGGTTTATGAGTCACAAACCATGTCCCACATTTTATTGCTCTTCTTTGTCAGTGTGTTGGAGATTGAGCATTGTTTCCTCATTGTGTATGCCTGCAGATGTATTTAGGACGTGGTTGTCAAGATTCAAGAATAGGTTTTTGTGAGTCTAGGTTTAGTTGTTGTTTGGTAGGTCCTTAGTGCACATGAATAGCTGTTATATCTCTTATCCAAGTCATGGGTCACTTCCATGCTCTGCTTTGAACAGAATGCTGTAATTGACTAATTATTCATCCTCTTTCTACAAATACCTGTTGTAGTCCTTTCAATTTTCCTTTTAAGATATAATTGCTTTCCCTAGCACACAGGTGTGCCTTCTGTGTATATTTGGGATGATTTGAAATCGTACTAATATTTACCATCCGAGTTATGATTTTGCTCTGTTTCCTTTGAATTTCAATTTGTTTGATTGTTTTCTTATTTTGTTAATTTTTCACCCTCTCTATGGTGTTCTTAATTGCCATGGAAACTTGTTCAAATTGATGTATTGATTTATAGGTGTCTTTGTACCTTGACAAATTCTCTGGGGTGTGTCAATCAGTGCTCCATGATTGCAAGCTTACCTTTTTGCAAATCTTATGTGATCACGATCTATTTGTGGAAATGCCTGGCAGAGATCCATCAGATAGGTAAGTATTTGAACTTTTCATGAAGCCAGCTACCTGTAATAACCTTTTGAGTTGTCGATTTATATTCTTGATATTCAAAAGCGAAATTTCTTTCTTGAATTGCGTAAATGAGATAAATGGGACTATTTATAGAGTGTGTGATAGGTCAGCGAAGCGTGAGCGGGCGCGTAGAAGACAACTGATAAGCTTGAAGTGAAGTAAAATCTCAACGAACCTAATCTAGGAAACACAGAAAAATCATAATTAACCTATAAATGGTTTTATTCTCAATCTCTCACCCTCAAGGTGATTTTGGAGAGTACAAAAATCTACTTCAAGTCTTCAACTTGAACCGTAAATCTCACGACTACGCGGAAAAGCCAGCCATTGTAACTCACGTGCTAATCATCCTCTTTGTTGGAAGAGTAATGAACACTTCCAACAATTAAAGATGAACAACTGGAGGAAAACAAAGAACCCTCAACTGTATGGTACATTACCATTGAATCATCATAAAAATGGACCACCACCACCACCAATACAACATTTGTTCAATTTCAACAATATTTGTACATTACCATCATGACATGATGATTGATGTTATTTTTGTAGTTTTGATAATTGGAGAGTCTAATTATGGTGCCTTTTTCATCCCAGAAATTACCTTTCTTCTGTCCTCATTCAAGAGATCTTCCTTACATGGGACCATGAAGATTTATCCATGCGGGCCAAGGTGAGTGCCATACCGGAGTTGATTTTTACACAATAAAAAGCTAAGGCTCTAAATTCTTCTTTTCTTCCTTGATACTAGTCAAAACATTGTTTATGTTAATATTCTCTTGGTGGTTTTCTCAATTTCTTATAAATTTAATTTGGTTACTCGTAGGCGGCTAGAATTTTGGTGGTTTTATTGTGCAAGCATGAGTTTGATGTTCGGTACCAAAAGCTCGAAGATAAACTTTATATAGCTCAACTGTACTTTCCTCTTGTGGGCCAGGTGTGTTATTTTATTTTATTTTTCTGATTGTTAATTTAAACTTTTTCGAAACTCTTTTATTGTTATATACTGTTACTAGATTCACTTTTGAAGTAGATGCGTGTACACATATTTGTGATGATACTATCCTTTTTGAGCCGGGTTAATTTGTCGATTATGATTTTATAATGAGTGTTACAAACAAATATTTTCTATGGAAAGCTGTAACGCCCCAACATTCCAGCGGGTGTGCCATGCCATACTGGCTAATCAAAACTAGTGGCCAGTTAATTTATTAGGCTCACGAAGACAAGACATGTAAGACACAACCGCTTATCGCATAAGGGTTCCCAAATCTGAATTTAAGTGTTTTGGGATAGGGCAAGTTGTAACACATATAGCATGCTTTGATACCACCTGTATTGCTGCCGCCTAGAAGCAGGGGGGTTACAAAAGCTTAAAGCAATTCATTAGCGTACCCTAATGGATCAATTTTTACCTCAAATTTTGCCGGCAGTAGCACATGGAATTTCTCTATTATTTATTTATTTAATTTTTTTGATTAATTATTGTGGTAAATTCAAAATGATAAAATGATAAAGGAGAATGGTTAAATGGTGGAAGCATGTTACAGATTTTGTTCTCTTCGGCTTGGATTTATGAACAGATATCTAAATATAGTTTTATGCCCTGCATTGGATCATGTAGTTTCACCTAATCCGTATACTTTTCTACAGACACATTCTATTTAACATTCTTTCCTTTATCTTAAATTAAAGAAGAAGAAAAAAAACAATGTCATAATAGGTTCATTATTACCTCCTATTCAGATTTAAATTTAAACGTTTATCTCTTGTACCATAGACAAGACAAGCTTGATTATCAATTTTGTCCCAAACATCTTTACTGTCAATACTAGAAACTTTTCATGAAATAACTGGGACTAAATATCTGAGGAAAGATATATGCATGGCTTGAATGGTTTTATGGCATAAATCAGCAAATATACTTTTTCTATGCACTCCATTTCCTTGGTGGATTGTATTGTTCTTGTTTTGGGGGATGCTTTAGTTTGATGTATGATTCTATGCACTGGAAGTTGACACAGCCGTGTATCATGTTGCTGTATTTACTTTCTGTATTATAGGTCCTTGATGAAATGCCCGTCTTCTACCATTTGAGTTCAGCAGAGAAGCGTGAAGTTCTGATTACGATTTTGCAAATAATTCGCAATCTGGATGATGCATCTCTTATCAAAGCTTGGCAACAAAGCATTGCTCGTACCAGATTATTTTTCAAACTTTTGGAAGAATGCTTAATTCATTTTGAGGTAATGTCGTTTTTAACTTTCCTTTTTCTTCTCACATAACTCCAGATGTGCAATCAATATCTAATGGCTGGATATATCCCCACTCCCTGTCTCAGCTGTTCATGCAGCAGATTGATTGTGTTTGCCCGTAACTATTTCTGGTGGTGCATATAAGTTAGCGTTCTCATGAACACATATATAGAGTGATGATAATGCCTATTGCCTCAATTTGTTTTCCTCGAAATGGGCTACACCTTTTGCTTTAGAAAGATTTTTGGCTAAAGTATTCTATTCTCAGTAAAATATTTGTAGCTGCAAGTGGGGGCTATGGAATTCTCGTTCTTGTTAATTTATTAATATATCTGAAGGTGTTGTCATAGCTATTTGTGGCACATATAGATGAAAGCTATTAGTTTATTTTATTATCCATATATATTTGGAATTGATATGTTCATTTATGTAATTTTGGATGGAAAAAAATAATTTATCATTGCACAAATGATGCACATGAATATAAACTTATACAGACGTTGGAGTACGATGGTGCATTTTTGTATACCTATATGAAGGACAATTAATGAATTAAGGTCTAACTGGATGGCATTTAATGATGAGGAGGCCACAAGTGTAAGGTATTCCTTGTGAAGTTTCTGCTTGCTAGTAGGATGGTGACCAGTGGTGGTTGTGAGGGCTTCCCAGTGGAAGAGTAGAGATCAATCAACCATACTTGAGTGTAGAACTTGGCAAATGGATCATGGATGCTTGGGAGAATAATTCTGCTTATAAAAAGGTCACATTAAAAGAAATGAAACGCACTGAGCTTTAAAGGAAATAGGGTTTCATATGGAATGGTACAATGTGTCTAGAAGAGGGCATACATAAGATGGAGTTTGCTATTTCCAAATTTCATTAATATAATTTGATTTTCTTATTATTGTGGTTTCTTAGATCCTTATACAGGAGCCATGTTGTGTATGGGAGTATTTTATGATGGTTTGAGAGTGTCTGATACTTAATTGCGTGCAGATTGAACTTCCACATCGATTTTATATCGTTTTTCCTAGGCATGTGATGTGATTTACAACCCTGCCACTTTCAGTCCTACAGGATTGAGTTGATTTAGTTCATTGTATTTTAATCAACAATTCATCATGGGTGTCTCATTCTGTATTATTCTCTTTCTTGAATATTTCTGTTATGTTTAACTGCATTGCATTGTTCTGTTTTTCTAGTTTGGCTGGCCTTTCGACTAGCCTGCCTGGACTACATTAATTCTGAACCTTGTTATTTATTTATTGTTTATTTAATATATGTATATAAATATATATTATTTCAAGGTTTCTTTAATTTTCTTCTGGTGGATTAACAGCATTTGTACACTTTCATGCAAATGTGAAAAACAATCTGTATATTTATTTATTTATTTTGAAATAGTTTGGTGGTGTTGGAACTTAGAACTTAGTGATATTTGATTTATATTAATTTTTGGATTCAAAGATTCATATCATGTCTGAGCTTGTGTTTTGTGTTCTATATTATATCTGTTGTTCCTCGTATCACCATTATCATGCCAGGTTCTATATCTAACTTTACTTAGTTGTTAATATGGATATTTAGCAGAACAGAAAGCCTGAGGATAGTATACTTATGGGCAGTAGTTCTCGTAGTCCCCTGGGAGACAAGCCGTTTTCTTCGAAGTACTCTGAAACACTTTCTCCAGCGATTAATCAGTATCTTCTTGAGGCTGCGCACCAAGAAGTTGGAGTAATTATCTCTCTCTCTCAGATCCATATTTTTCCATGGTTTAATTTATTTATTTATTTTTATCTTGCATCACCTATATAAGTGCTAAATGTGCCAAATCTTCCATTTATGCAGCCTCAAGGGACACCTGAAAATGGATACTTGTGGCAGAGGGTCAACTCCCAACTCAGCTCTCCTAGTCAGCCATATTCCTTGAGGGAAGCTCTTGCTCAAGCCCAATCTTCAAGAATTGGATCTTCAACCCAAGCTTTAAGGGAATCTTTGCACCCAATATTGAGGCAAAAATTGGTAGGATGTCATTACACAGAATGTTGAAAGTGCCAAAGGGGGCCATTATCAGCTTCATTAAGATAACTGGACAACTTATGAAATCGCACCTTTGCTGTTTCAGGAACTTTGGGAGGAGAACCTGAGTGCTGCAGTCAGTCTTCAGGTTTTGGAAATAATTGAGAAATTTTCTGGGGCTGTAGCATCACATACTATTGCTACAGATTATGGCAAACTTGACTGCATTACATCTATATTTATGATAATATTCTCACACAACCAGCCCTTGGCTCTCTGGAAAGCTCTCTTTCCAGTGTTCAATAGTGTCTTCCAGCTTCATGGAGCTACACTAATGGCGAGGGAAAATGATCGTTTTCTAAAGCAGATTGCTTTCCATCTTCTTCGGCTTGCAGTTTACCGAAACGAAAATATTAGGAAAAGGGCTGTTATTGGGCTTCAGATACTTGTTCGGGTGGGCTTATCGTTGTGTCTTCTTATGTTTTGTGATCTTTAATACTGTTTCATTCTTCAAAATTAACAAATTTTTACTTTTGCAGAGTTCTTTCTCTTACTTCACACAGGCAGCAAGACTGCGGGTTGTTTTAACTATTACATTGTCGGAGTTGATGTCTGATATACAAGTGACACACATGAAATCTGATGGAACTCTAGAAGAAAGTGGTGAAGCACGACGACTTCGAAAATCATTGGAGGAAATGGCAAATGAGCAGAAGAGTGTTGATACTCTCACAGATTGTGGCCTTCCTGAAAAAGCTCTTCTTGCCAACCGTGAAGAATTGCCAGAGAATTGTTGGTCCTGGTCAGAAGTAAAAGTCCTCTCCGACAGTCTTCTTTTGGCTCTTGATGCCAGCCTGGAACATGCACTTCTGGTATGTATGTCCTTAGATCTTCAATACCTTTTTTGACTTGTTCCATACTTAACAAAGTGGAATTTTTTATATAATACCATACATTTGTTCGATTTTCTGCTAGGCTTCTATCATGACACTGGACAGATATGCTGCTGCAGAGAGCTTTCACAAACTTGCAATAGCATTTGCTCCTGTTCCAGATCTCCACATAATGTGGTTATTGCACCTATGCGATGCTCATCAAGAAATGCAATCTTGGGCTGAAGCAGCACAATGTGCTGTTGCTGTAGCTGGAGTGGTGATGCAGGTGGGTTATGCTCTTTGTACTTTCTTTCTTTTGCAATTGGTGGGTGTTCTATATTACTTTGACTGAGAGGTAGGCAGTGAGCGGCAGCAGGTGCGTGGCTGTGCTTATTATTCCCGAACCAGGGCAGTGTCATCCTTTAATATAATGTAGTTCACTACGAAGCTCCTGTCTTTTATGACCCTTTTAATTCTGGATTTAGTTTAGATTAGGTGAACGGGAAACTTTAAATGAACTGTAAACAAAGTAGTGAATGATAAAATATTAGAACTAGGTGGAGAATCAAATCAAGTTGTTTGTTTCCTCTCGTATGTAGGGTTTTGTCAGTATATGAAATTTAAGTAGGGAGAAATAGTTGAATTATTATTATTAAATTGTATTATTAAATAGGAGATAATGTCTGAATTATTATTAGATTGTACTTTTTTTTTGGTTAGAATCCCAGAAGAAATGGTACTGAAAAAGTGTGAAGAAACGTGTCAACCAAACAGGCCAAATGGTACTTTCCCTAGAGAAATGCCAAACATTTTCCTTATGCAGAGAGTGCTGCATAGTTTCATGTCTTCATATTTTATCAGGGTTTGATGTGGCTTAGGAATTTGCTTATTGGGATAAAGCCTGAGAGGTTGTTGCCCTGTGCTTTCACTTAGACATTCTAAGTTATAAACCAACAGAAATTGAGTGTTGTTAATTGCTTGAGGTTGAGAGTGGAAAATGTGTGTTAATCAAAATTGGCCACTAGAAAGATTTGTTTCTAGTTTAAGGTCGGTATGTATACTGATTTGAAAAATAGGCAATATAAACTCACTGGGTTGTCAGCTTAGACCTAATGGCTGGATTTAGCCTATTTTCTGGCTAGTGTAGGGTAGTGGAGTGACAGCATGTGCAGTATATGAGACTGGAAAGTGTGCCGGATCTGGCCATTTGACATAATTTGACGATATATATTGAGTTTGTAGTGAGTTATTTTTCATTTATGTAAATATAGTGGACAAAAATTGAGGGAATACCCCTAGTGGTGTATATTAATTAATCCAGCACCTTAGCAGTATTCATGACTGTTCACACTAAGGAATTCACCAAATGCTTTCTTTCATAATTTTTCTTTTCTCAAGCTGTCTTATCAATTATGGACTATGGATGCAGTTTATATCGACTAATTCTATTCAGATTGCACGTTTAAGTTTTCTTCCAAAGAACAATAAATAAAATGCACATTTTGGATTGTAAAAAAAAATTCAAATCCTAGACGTTATGAAATCCAAGGTTTTAGATATAGCCCCTTTTTAGGAATCGCACAGATTAAAATTGTGGGTTTGACTTACATTTGTTGACATGGAATATTTTTCAGGCCCTAGTAAGTAGGAAGGATGGAGTTTGGAGTACCGATCATGTTTGTGCATTACGAAAAATATGCCCCATGGTCAGTGGAGAGATCACTTCAGAGGCGTCAGCCGCTGAGGTAGAAGGATATGGTGCTTCAAAGCTTACAGTTGATTCAGCAGTTAAATATCTGCAGCTTGCAAATAAACTTTTCTCTCAAGCTGAGCTCCATCATTTCTGCGCCAGCATTCTGGAACTTGTCATTCCAGTTTATAAAAGCAGAAGGGCGTATGGCCAGCTTGCCAAGTGTCACACAATGCTAACCAACATATACGAGTCAATCCTTGAGCAGGAATCCAGCCCTATTCCTTTTGCAGATGCAACATATTATAGGGTAGGATTCTATGGTGAAAAGTTTGGGAAGCTTAATAGGAAAGAGTATGTCTATAGAGAGCCTCGTGATGTCAGGTTGGGTGATATCATGGAGAAACTTAGTCACATATATGAATCAAGAATGGATGGTGCGACATTGCATGTCATCCCAGACTCGAGGCAGGTTAAAGCAGATGAACTGCAAGCAGAAGTTTGCTACCTGCAGATTACTGCAGTTGATCCGGTCATGGAAGACGAGGACTTGGGGAGCAGAAGGGAGAGAATATTCTCACTTTCTACTGGGAGTGTTCATGCACGGGTTTTCGACCGCTTCTTGTTTGACACACCCTTCACAAAAAATGGGAAGACACAAGGTGGATTGGAAGATCAGTGGAAGCGGCGCACAGTACTACAAACTGAGGGTTCTTTCCCTGCTCTAGTTAACCGTCTCCAGGTAACTAAATCAGAATCACTTGAGTTCTCTCCTGTGGAGAACGCAATTGGGATGATTGAAACTCGGACAGCAGCACTAAGAAATGAACTTGAAGAGCCACGCAGTTCAGAAGGTGATCAACTCCCACGTCTCCAGAGTCTGCAAAGGATACTTCAAGGCTCTGTCGCTGTGCAAGTGAGCAACTAAGATATTATATTCGATATTGTGTTCTTTGTTTCTTCTTGTGGCAACTGACCGGCTATAATTTTCCGATTTATACTCCTTTGCTTTTTATTGAATTTCACCCTACACTACAGGTAAACAGTGGAGTCCTTAGTGTATGTACGGCTTTCCTCTCTGGTGAACCTGCCACAAGGCTGCGTTCCCAGGAACTGCAGCAACTGATAGCTGCACTACTTGAGTTTATGGCTGTTTGCAAGCGTGCTATACGGGTGCACTTTCGACTCATTGGTGAGGAGGATCAGGAATTTCACACCCAGCTTGTGAATGGGTTTCAGTCACTTACTGCAGAATTATCTCATTACATCCCAGCCATTCTTTCTGAACTTTGACAGAACCTTGATATCTTGTTTGTGTTCCCCATCTTACTTCTGCTTAGGAACTAATTGGTTTTGTGGTTTGTAATTATCTTTTTTGTGTTGATATTTGCTCGTGATTTAGCTAATCCATTTGCAGTGCTATCCTAAAATAGAAGAGAAAGAAGACGACACACACTCACACACGGGGAGATGACATTCTCATCACGTTCACAGGTGTATGAGTGATTGAGTCTTGATTATTTGTTGTTTGTTTTGTTTTTGCATGAGTCGTTTAGGCATCAGAGTGTTTTTTGAAGTCTTGAAAGCCATGGCTACATGGGCATCAAAGTCTTTTGGAAACTAGGCTGGTGGGGTGTATTTTTTTCCCCCCATGGTAATTTGAGAGTTTTTCCAAGAGGACAATGCTTGAGTTGATTCCACCTGAAATCATTTGCATCTGCTGAGGTGAGTCGGATCTTTTGGAAGAATATGGTGCGCATTATAATTGAGGTTGGCCGTTCACCTTGTGGAAGCTAGTTTGTGATTTATGTAGTGATTGATCATTGATGTCTTAGATTTTGTTTATATATGTTGTATATTGAAAATTGTGTTAACATGAATTAAACACATGTAATTTGAATATTTTTCTTTTTGTATTAGTGATTTGGATTAAATGAAAATCTTAGCTTGTTGGCCACATGCAAGGCAGACAGAAATATTGTAGATCAAATTGTCAAGAACAAGTTGTGAGGAAACTGTGCGGATTTCATACAATTAATAACTTGGTTAAATTTTTTATTATTATGTAGTAAGTACTTCTAATGTAGCTAAAAGTACTATTGTTTTTGTTTGAAAATTTTAAGGGTTTATACTTCATCCGTCCAGGCTTGGAAGAAATGTCATACTCGGGAGTACGGAGTAAAAGATTTTAAGTTTTTTAATTTAGAAAATTCAGAATAAATAGCATGATTCAAATGATTTTTTATAGGGACGAGAACTTAGCCCAAGTGATTAAGCTCATCGATTTGGAGGTTCAATTCCCTACCGACCTCCTATCATGGTCTCCCACCATGACTCCTAAAAAAAAGATGATTTTCTATATCACTTTACAAATTTAGTAATTGAAAAACGTGCTGATCAATCCCAAAAAGTATTTCTTCCGTTTTCTAAAAATTGAAACGGATACACAGTGCACGCAGTCCAATACACATTTTAAACCATTAATAATTCATGTTCGGTACAGGTAAAAATTCTAAAAGTTTGATATTTAAAAACTACTCGACAAGATGAATCTAACAAGATCCCACTTGACTATATTTTAACTTATATAACTATGATAAAACTTTAAGTCAAAGTACGTGTGTGAACAGTACTCAATTTCCAAATGTTACGACATTTCAAAAACGGAGGGAGTATATGCTAATAAAGTCAATCATCTAAGAAAAGCAAAACATAGATAGGGAGCAAGTACCCATGAAATCATCCACAAATGCTTTTATCATGCTAATTTTGTCTAATCTTGATTCAAAGTAAGAAGTACACAAATCCCTTGCACGCAACATCCACCTACCAATCACAGCAGTTGCTTTAAAATATTGTATGTAAAGCTATTTTGCCTCTTCACCAACCTTACTATACATCTTACAAGCCTCATTTTCTTTGATATTGCCATTCAAATATTCAACCACATGACTCCCTAATTGTAACCAATACCGACTTTCGACTTCATCTTTTTACATGACTCCCGATATATTTTGTCTTTGTTCATCCCTAATTGCATCTTTTATATTTGCTCATAAAATCAATTAAGTCACTAACCATTGCTCTAATATCATTTTCTTTGCCTTATGAGCAAGGGTATGTAAAAACAACCACCTGCTCATCAACTAAAATGTTTTTACCATTCGTTGGTCCCCCTCTAATTTCTAGCATATCACAAATCATTAAAAATGCATGCATATTCATTCTTATGTTTAAGCAGTCACTTCTATAAACTCTCCTCATTATGTTTCCATCCAATTAATGGTAGCTCATTAAATAATTTCTACTCAACATTCTTGATTCAATTGAACGAAATAAATTCAAATTACACATCATCTATCAACTAATCACATCATACATATGGCATAAAATATGCACCTATGGCAACGATATTAGACACTCATCCATTTGCAATTTATTCTTTATCTAAATGGTGATGTTGGCATCCATGCATAAAAACACATCTTCAAGTTAAACAAGAAGAAATTCTAAAAACAATACGCTGACTTAGATTTCTTCCCGGCCACTGAATTCATTTAGATAGAGACTGACATAGCAAATAACACACAAACCAAGACAAACAGTGGCCAGTGATGAACTGATGTCAACAGATTGAATAGCAACAATTCTCAACAGACGGTTTGGAGGCAGGCCAATATTACTTGACTATGACTATAAATACCAAGTCGCTCTTCGCAGAATTTGAGCCAGACTGAGATGCTTGTTCTATAGAACCAGGACTACAATTCACACAGCAGAAAAGAGGGGAGCACAGATTTGTTACAAGAAAAATCTACATAAATATGCCACATTTGATACAACCCCAAATTTCATGAAACGTGTCTAATACTGCATGAAATCATGGAAAAAGGCACCCACATGAAATTGGGAATGCATGTAATATTTTGTGGTCCTTGGAATTAATTTTCTGGAAAAGAGTTAATTGAGCATAGATTAATAAGTAAACAGCATGTGTTTATCTCCCACTACCTCATCGTCACCCACTTTGTCACCGGACCCGCAACCTCTTCCCCGAGCTGGAGTCAGCAGGTGCTGCAGCAAATTCCTCCTTGATATTCAGTTTGCAGGGCTCGAAGTCTAACCCATTAAGCTCTTTCACTATTTCATGCTCTCGCTTTCGAAGCAGAACAATTTCTGCTCTCACGCGGTCTAGCTGTCGTCTAAGATAAAGTTTCCGTGCACTCCGGTCCATATTGCGATTGTCCTGCAGAATATGAGAAAGATGAAGGCGGAGAACATCACAGTTGGATGTGAAAAAACAATTAATTGAACATGTAAAAGGGAAAAGGAATCCAATACCTCTGAATTGGCCCCTTCGTCGCAGTCCATTGTTCCTGTTGTGGCGGCTGCCACCTCTGCCTGGAGGATATATGAAAAGTATGTGTTCAGCACATTAAAATGGCATGGGCGCATGGCATCATATGTGAATACGCATCCAGCACGTTAAAACCATACATAAAAACAAGATATGAGCTGGAAACAACTGGAAATTTGCAGTTGTCCTCAACATGTAAAAAGAGATGTGATTTGGAAACAACTAAGGATACAACGCTCCATGCAGACATCGAGAACAATCATAGTGTGTAGCAAGAACATCAGTAACATATTCATCATGAAAGAGACGGGAAATAACACCATGTAACACAAAAACATACTAAAAATAATAATAAAATGTGACATCACATTCCACATTGCTTACAGCCTAAGTTTATGGCACGACCAACACACCAAGCTAATATTCAGCATGCTGAAGGGGAAAAACAGCACATTAAGACCCCAAAACAGACCAGATCAGAAAAGGGAGATTTATAGCATGTAATTTAATCACATCCGGCACCAATCACAGAGACTTGGGGAGAAGGTCAACATATTCGTCAATATTCGGCATTTTGGAGCAAGAAAACAACACATTGAAACTGAAAAACAAAACATAACCAAAAAAAAAAGAAAAAAAAAAGGAAAAAGCGATTTGTAGCATGTAATTATTGATCACATCCAGACCAATCCACGCAGACTTGGGATAAGGGCAAATATTCATGAATATTTAGCATTTTGAGGCAGAAAACAACAAATTGTAACCCAAAAATAATACCAGAAAAAAGGAGATTTCCAGCATGTAATTCATCACATACAGCACGAACCACACAGACTTGGGGAAAGCACAAAATAACAATCAACTCAGCATAAAACCAAACAAAACAAGTGGGTGTTTCAACACAAATCACTGTGTTTCCAGCACAAATACAACATGGACAACCTATCTGGATATAAATCAAACACACAAACAAATGTAAATACCTTAACTTCCTTCCCACTCTTCGAGTCATTTCCAGGCGTATCCCGTGTGATGCCACGGACTTCCTTCCCACTCTTCGAGTCATTTCCAGGCGTATCCCGTGTGATGCCACCGCTGGGCGGGCCCACGTACTTTAGGACATCCGTCATGGTGAGACACCTCACCAAGGAGCAAGTGTAGTAGCCACCGGATTTGCACTCGATGAAGTCATAAAACACATGCTGTGGACATTTAAACACATATATAGACACGAACCAACTGAGACGGGGGGAAACACATTTACATTTGGAAAAAATTGAAATCACTAACCGTCAAACAGTGGAAATTGCCACCGAGCCTTGATCCAATAGACTTTGCTTCATTGCGGGCTGCTCCAGTAGGGGATATCTTGGCAAAAATTGATTCCTGAACTAGTATGGCCCAATTGAATGACGAAGCCACCTCCGGTGTCCGCAGCAATGTCAGATATCCCAACTTCAAACGTCGATTGGGGAGGGGCGTTAGCACCGCACCAATACAGAACAAGCAGTAAAGACGCCAGTAATCAACTACGTCCATCTCATCCTTCCAGTTGGCAGATGTCACCAGGGAAGAAAGCCTGGCCCAATCGACATTTGTTTCCCCTTCCTTGCAAAGTTTGAACCTCCCGCGCATCTCCTCGCAGAAATCATCGTTGGCAGTTAACTTTTCCTTTGTAATGATGTCTGTGCCGTGTCCATGGGTTAGACCGTAAACGGCAGCCACCCTCTCGGGAGAAATTTCCAGGGTGCGGCCGTCATTAAATCTGAAACATCGGGCAACCGCGTCCCACGCCTGAATGAGGCGCATCATGGGCGCAACGCTGACAGGTTTCGAAGTTATCTTCAGCATCCCGCCGAAACAAGAGTCGTTTATGAAATTCCAACGTCCATCCACCTGCTTCTCAACCAACATACGATTAACTTCATAAACCCTTTTCGGCACACAAGCGAATTGAACGTGCCTTTCTTTGTGAGTTTCCTGCGCCATCCCTATGAATAAAACTGAACCAAACTAATAAGCAGAATGCTGAGACAAAGGCTACCATCTAAAAGAAAGATGACACAACCGACTACAATACATTATTACAGGCTTGTTAAAAACAGCACATAAGTGAAAAACAAGAAATAAGGTTAAATTTCCATAGTTTGGCAGAAGGGTATACGAAACCCAGCAATATGATTATTATATAAACAGCCAACAGGGATACCCCAAACCGACCAACAATAAAATGACGAAAATTTGCATTCATTTACAGTTCCCCCAGCATATAGATCGCCTCCTACCGAACCACCATCACACTGAAAACGACAGATATAATCTATCACCCCTGATAATGTACAAATCCACCATCGAAACCAAAACCCCACCACTAAAAAACAAAAATCCGCACAAAGAACCATCACACTGCCACCTAAAAACACGACAATGTTGATTCCAGCCCCAAATCGTACCCATTTACACAAATAACCCACAACAATTGAGAGATCCCACGATTACCACACAATAATTGCGGGATACAACACACATTTCTTTTGAAAACATCACCTTTACTCCACAATTGACTCCGGAGTGCCGACGCGGTGGATTCGCCGCAAAGTGCAAACTCGAACCAAAAAAAAGACAAAAAGATACTTCTTTTGTGAGAGCAATAGCCGCCCGCGGAAACTATGGTGTTTTAGACTGTAATTGGAAGTGGAGAGCACGGGTGACAGGCAGTTGGGAGAGTGATGGAGATGGAATCGAGGGCTTTTCACCTTTTACGTTAAAATGGGAGTTACCCTATTAAACTAAAATATCCCAAACATTTCCTTGCACAGATCCCAAAGAATCCGGCCATTGAAGAAAGAAAGAGAATACTGAATCCAAAATTACAGGGATGTAATTATAGCAACATTATCCCTAATTTGGTCATAAAAATCAAATCACAAAATGGGATGTGGCTTGCGTACTGTCACAACACATACCGATAAAAATGGGAGGATGGATACGTATAGAAAAATAATATCAGAGCAATGAAAAATAATGATTGTGTAAAATAATATGTGCACATGAAAAAATAATGAATATTATAAAATAAGCAACATCGTCTTTCATGGAGCTAACATAATTTTTTCATAGCGTTGACATCATTTAGCATGTACAGACAAATTAATTGCCAGTACATGTACCAGACTGTCATAAATGATAATGTGCATTTAAAATGGGTGTATTCACCCCAGAGTCTGTAGAGTTTTTTTCGACTTTTAAAGTTGGGTTGTATTCAATTTAGGGAGTGTATTCAATCAAGAGTTTTATGAATTTTAAAAAAATGGTGGATTTAGAGAGTCCATATACTCATGTAGATTTGATTGATTTTGTGTAGACTTATTTGACTGACTTTTAGAAATCATGATTGTTTAGAGAGATTTTGTTTAGTTATATTTTTTAAAAGAATATATTAAAATCTATAAAGATTTAAAATCCATGGACGGTTGAATACCTTAAAATTTTTAAAGACTTTTAAAAATTTGAATTGAATACACCTAGATTTTTAAAGACTTTTTAAAATCTAAGCTGAATACAACCCAACTTCAACGTCCAAAAAAATCCTACAGATTTTAAAAAGTCTTTAAAAGTTTTGAGGTATTCAATACAGATTTTAAAAAGTTATTAAAAATTTTGAGGTATTCAACGGTCCATTAAAAATTATAGATTTTAATAGATTCTTTTAAAAAAATATAACTAAACAAAATCTCTCTAAACAATCAAAGATTTCTAAAAGTTAGTCAAACTCTACATGGAGTCTACACAAAATCAATAACTCTATGTGAGTCTATGGACTCTCTAAATCCACCAACTTTTTAAAATTCATAAAACTCTCAATTGAATACACCCCCTAATATTCATCCTACAAGTTGGGGTGGACAACATTCGGGTAACTCGAATCTTTTGATTATTTGTGTTTGTATTTGAACCGAAGAAATATTTAAATAAAATATTTGTATTTGTAATCGAAGTTCTCGATTAATTGGATGTTTTCGATTCGATTCAGAGATTAAATGAATTGGTTCAACCTATAAAAATGTATAATCAAGTTTTCATTTCTTATGGCCGTTTGGTTGGAGGAATCTTAGATTACCAATGAAAATGCGATTGTTGGGAATGTAAGATTACTAAGAATATGAGATTGCTGGAAATCTGATTCCTTGATGTTTTAAGATTATTGCGTTTGGTTAGATTGAGAATCTCAAATTTCTATTTCTAATTAATTTACTATAATGTACTTGAATTCCAATTGAACAAATATAAATATATCATTTCGCTACACAATAGAAAATATTTAAGTCGATCTATTTTTATAATATAGAAAATTATTTATATATTATTTATTATATGATAATTAATCATTTAATGTCTCTAAATCCTTATTAGTTTTATTCTGTGTATAGAAGATAAATAAATTTTAAGAAAATATTAGAATATATATTTAAAAAATATGTTTAAATAATTTAAAATTTTTCAATTGATTCATCTATTTATAATTTTTTAGAGTACAAATACCTAAATTTATAAAATAAAATAAACATAAAAAGTGATGGTATAAAAGTCAAATTAGTATAAAGTATGAAAATAGAGGTGGTAATCACATTACATGTCCTCCACGTGGGAATCACATTCCTACAAAAAATACTTAATATCCCCACCGAAACATGCCCTCAACCAAACATGGGCATATTTAATTCTATAGCCAAGATTCCAATTTGCATCCCCCGAACCAAACGCTCACTTAATACTTAAGTCTTAACTTTTTGTAGATTTTATTTTTGATGTTATTACATTACAAGGAAACAAAACTATATAACTATTGGATTCGGTGGTTCCTTTTAGTGTTATCAAAATATATCAATATATTAGCAAATCTTATTGTAGTGGTACCAAATGCAATTGGCCGGATGATATAGGGCTCTGTCAGTCTAAGTAAAAGTCTCGGGTTCTAACTTTTGTATATGCAGATTTCTGTTTCGAGAGAGAGACAGCCTTTAATGCCCACTCGATCATTGTGTGATTAATCTTAGGCTCAATGAAGTATGAGGATACCCTAGAATTACAAAAAAAAAAAAAAATCTTTATTGTAGTGCTCTATTTTAATAATTGGTGTTTTTAAGGGCAAAAAATCAATTTAGGTTCGCGAAATAATTAAACAAATAATGATATATAATTGATATACTATTATAAAATTTAAATAGAAATTAGAAAGGGAGTATTGTGCCATGCGGGCTGTAAAGTTCGCCATTTGTGTCGTAAGGGGAATCAAGTAGGTTATGCATTTGCAAGGAAGGCGGTCCGTGAGGAGGCTTTTTTTTTTTTACTACTTGGCGTTTCCCGCAAATAATGTTCGCACGTTCCTGGATAGGGATGTAAGTGGCATGGCATTTGCGAGTAGGTGAATTTGGATTGCTTGTGTAGAGTGCTTTTGTTCTTTTCTTGCTCGTTGATTTTTTTTTTCTTTACTTGCCTCTTTATGCTATATTACCCAAAAAAAAATTACACACAGATCGCGCACACACATGAAGAAACAACAGAGAAATAATGAGGGAGATGAGAAACCGACCCATGACCCGCATTTATAATTGGTTATTCGAACATGAACGCTTCGTTCGACCATGAAAATTGAACATAACAACTCTATTCGGCCATATTAGCCAAACAAAACCATTAGGCCTTCCCTAACAGTGGGGAAGGAAGTGATGTGGAATGACTAAATACCTAAACATTGGATATTTAACCATTGGGAAAAGAATGGGGTAGGGAATGGGTAGCAAGTCTTCTACCCCGGTTTTTCACTGTAGCAGTCTACAATTGCAGATTTTTTTTCTTTTTCTTTTTTTTTTTTGGGCGTAATCGCCATCCCAGATGGGGGTGGCCACTTTAATTAATTATTTTTTTTAATATGATTGCCATTTGGGACGGCAAACATATACTGTAGCCTTTTTTTAAAAAAAAATCTTATCTTATTGTTGGGTGAGGTATTTAATTTTTTTACATGGTGCATACGTGGTTCCTAAATACTCCGTTCCTTAATATTTGTCACGGACTCACATTTCACGCAATCCAATACATATTTTTAATCCTTAATAACTCAAATTCTATATATGTAAAAATTATAAAAATTTGATATTCCGAATCTATGCGATTAGACGAATCCAACAAGATTGCACTTGACTATATTTTATCTTATAATTGTGTTAAAAAATCGAATCAAAGTTACTCAATAAACAGTGATAAAACTTCAAACGTGTCAATTATTAAGTAAGGGAGGAAATACTTGTGATGGAGAAAAGGCCTTACGTTCGGTTGTCAAAGTCGGATGAAGCATCGTGCTTCAGTAATCAATGATGAACGCACTGAATGACAAAATGAAGAAAAATGTTTCGTTACTTTGACCACCCAAAACCTTCTTCTTTCGTGATAGTTGATTGTAAGATTTCACAAATAGCATTTTTAGTACCTAATTTGTAGGGGTGAAAGCGGGATAAATAATCTTCGCGTGATCCGATGTCGTATTCGATTATATTCGAATTCAAATTTGAATTTTTATATCCGGCGGATATTTGGTAGATACGGGACCGGATATGAGATTGTAAATATCCGTCCGTATCCGAAAAAATCTGAATATCATGCAAATATTATCCGTATTTTCTATCCGAATATTAAAAAATTTATATATATTTATATATGTATATTATATTAACTATAAACAAATAAGTAATACTATATGTAAGCAAAAACTTGAAAGCCTTTATTAAATCAAATCATATTAATGAACTCGTACATCATTAGGTTCTTTGCATCTAAACTGTAGTACGTAACATTTTGTAGTGATGCTATTTAGATGTCTTGAACGAAATAACTAATGATCTTGGAAAATTTAAAAAATCAGTTTAATTTAGCTGACATAGTACTCCCTTTGTCCCATTAATCCTGTCTCAAAACTTTTGGATACGCCGTCCAATGCACTTGTTTAACAATTATTAATAGAAAAAATGAATTTAACAAGATCTCACTTAAGTATTATTCTTACGTTGCGTTTGGTTGGAGAGATCTTAGATTACCAGTGAGAATGTGATTGCTGGGAATGTCAGATTATTGAGAATGTCAGATTGCTGGAAATTTTACTTTTTGGTATTTTAAGATTACTGCGTTTGGTTGGATTGGGAATCTCAGATTCCTACATAACACGAATAGACTATAATGCCCTTAATTCAAATTTATTATTTAATAGTTCTCATGAAGCTTATTTCTCATTAATTCGATGCTTCGTCATTTATAATAAAATTCCTCTGCAGTGTCTGTAAATTTTTATTTCGTAAATTATCATATATTGCATTACTTTTGAAAGATAATTGTACCTTGGAATGAGTTAAATCTACTTGTTTGTTGCAATTTTATAGAATGTGCAAACTGTATACAGTGAAATTCATCGAAAATGTTCAAAACCTCTATGGCACAAAAAAGAATAAAAATAAATTAAATAATTAATGAATTTTTATTATATCAAATTAAAATTCAATAAAAATAATAAAATGATTAAGTTTTAAAATGGGTTGATGTATGGTTTTAAAATTTAAAAGGGTATAAAAAACAATTTAATGTAAGATGAAATAGAAGATGCCTGGTAATCTAAGATTACCTGGCGTATTGAAGGGAATCACATTCCCATCAATCTTAGCCAACATTCCCACTTGGTTGGGAATCTCACATTCCTTCCTAAAAGATTACCCCAACCAAACGTGGGAATGTGTCATTCCGTGCAGAAGATTCCCAGCCCCCAACCAAACGCACCGTTAGATAATTGCAACAAAAACTCAGGTCAAACTTATACAATGAACAGTGTGAAAAGTCAAAACGAGACACAATAAATGAGACGGAGGGAGTATATTTCGATTTCTCTTAATAAATTATAAAAAAAAATAATTTTAAAAGTTATAAGATTATCCGAGTTAAAATCTGAATCCGTCTCCTATCTGTTTCCCGAAATATTCGAATCCGTATTTGTATCTGGCCTATTCATATTCGATTCTGTATTCGACAAAAAATATGGGATAGGATGGGACGAGTACTATCTGCCCGTATCCGTCCCGTTTTCACCTTACTAATTTGTGGGAAAAAAGGATAAATAGGTCATTTTTCTTTTCAAAAAATTCAAATCAGTCCTTTTTCTATTTTATTACCAAAACAGTCCTCTACAAATACTAATTATGTTCAAATCAGTCCTTTTTTCACTAATTATATTCTAATTGCTGACGTGGCAAGGGTTTTAATTTAAACCTGACACGTGTGCATAATATTAGTCCTTTTTCTTTTATCTTTTGCCAATTCAGTCCTAAACTTTTATTTTGTTCTATTTAGTCCTCTACCCCAATCACTCATTTTTATATTAATTGACCTCAAACCTTTCAAATTATTTTATTTTAGGCCCAGAACCTTAATTTTTTTATTATTACTAATCCATTTATCAAATAAATGCACAACATACTTTCATAAATAAAATTAAACATCAAACCTCATATATTGGGTTCGACTGCTTTGTTATCGGGTCTTTCAAGTACCGAAATTTTACGGACTCTCTGTAACACCCCGGTTTTGGTAACCCAGGCCGGGATGCCACCGCCACACCTCCCTAGCAAGACACGGTTTCTCCGAGCTCACTAAAGAGATGCAAGGCTATGGTTTTTCAGAATTTAAAAATATTCAAACAGCCCATTCATATATAATTTAAAAATAATACATCAAAGTTGCAGCGGAAATATAAATTGTGCAGCGGAAATAAAGTATGAGGGCCGACATGGCCAAAACACGGGTTAAACAGGCCCGTTCATACAAGTCGTAATTAAATGCAGGAATTTAAAATAGAGATTTTCCCAAATGTTCCTATGTATTGTAACACCCCGGATTTGGTAACCCAGGCCGGGATGCCACCGCCACACCTCCCTAGCAAGACACGGTTTCTCCGAGCTCACTAAAGAGATGCAAGGCTATGGTTTTTCAGAATTAAAAATATTCAAACAGCCCATCCATATATAATTTAAAATTAATACATCAAAGTTGCAGCGGAAATATAAATTGTGCAGCGGAAATAAAGTATGAGGGCCGACATGGCCAAAACACGGGTTAAACAGGCCCGTTCATGCAAATTCTAGTCTAACGCAAAATTTAAAATATAATGTAATCCCCAAAAATTCCCAGTATGCATATGATGATGCATATTCTTCAACTCTGAAAGAAAAAGAGGATAAATGGTTTGGGTCAGCAAAAACGCGCTGAGTAAGTTAACACATAGCATGGGTTAGGGGTTTCAAAGCCTTTAATTAAATTTTATTAAAAACATTTCTTGTAGGTAATTCACAATTTGAGTTAATCATCCACTATAAATAAATGGCATGATTTAAGACATGAATAATGCCGTAAGTAAGTAAATAAAAATTTGAGCTTTTAAAAATTCTCCCCGATACGTCACCATCAAAACAATGTTTAATTTAGCCGGCAATCCGGCGGCCGCAGCCAATTTCATAAAATCTGAGCTTTTTAATATATTTCCCGTTACGCCATCATCTCAACAATATATCATTTAGCCGGTGATCCGGCGGCCGCAGCCGTATCGCATTTCAAGTACTTCATTGGCCATCTTGGCACAGTTTCTCATGTCTCATGTTTCAAGTTTATATTTCAATCCCATTCGGCAAGCATTATATTTCAATTGCCTTTCGGCAAGCAAGATATTTCAATTGCCTTTCGGCAAGCAAGATATTTCAATTGCCTTTCGGCAAGCAAGATATTTCAATTGCCTTTCGGCAAGCAAGATATTTCAATTGCCTTTCGGCAAGCAAGATATTTCAATTGTATTTTATCTCAAAGGGATTCCCAATCATTTAAACCTTAAAGGCTAATTTCATGTTTCGACAAGATTTCAAGATCTCTCAAGTTTAAAACCGATCGATGTCACAGTTTACGCCTTTTTGGTTTAAAAATCCATTTCTTAGGCGATTGATTTGAAATTTGTACATCATCTCAAAAACATCCCAACGAACAACTTTCGTGTTTTAAGTTTTTCGGAAAAACGATGGGAAGCATGTCAAAAATCAAGTTTTCTACTCAAATAGTATGCTGTCAGGATTCAGGTTTGACACCTTTCAAAGATTTGACTTTTTGACATATCAAATGGACTTCAAAAATTCTGAAATTTTACAGGCACATACTAGACTTGATTTTCAACAACTTTTGTTTAGAACTCAAAGATTGGTTCGGGCTAGAAATGATAGGAATAAGCTCCTCAAGATCGGTTATGAAATCTGTCATCCTTTGACAATTCCTAAAAACGCAGAATATGTCCGATACGATTTGGGGTATCAAAACTTGATGAAAATCTTTGAAATTTTTACACAATATAGCTTAAGCTTTTAGGATCAAAATCTTAGTTTTGAGTTTTCAGGTTTGAACACTCGAAGTAATAGAAATATGCTCATCAAGTTTGATTATGAAATCTGTCAAGGTTCTTGACATCGGTTCTAACGCAGATCGGATTGGCTCGAGTTCGGAGGCTCAAATCTCAATGATGTTTATGATCTTAAAATCATAAGGAAACTTGATTAACATCTTACCAACAATCCAAAGCCTGCAATCCTTGATCTACACACTTCCTTGGTTGGATTTGGTTGCCGGAAACTCGTCGGAAAGTCGCCGGAAGTTCGTCGGAAGAGTGTTTGGCTTTGGGAGAGTTTTGGGAGAGTTTTGGGGTGAATGATTGATGAGAATGGCTGACAAATGGGGATATGATTGATTACATAACGTCCAAAAGATGCCACACCCGTGATAGATCAAGATTCCCACCTTTGGGACCCAAAAAATGGCAAAAAGTCGCCAAAAATGCATAATGCCCGACTGCTACAGTAGCTGCTACAGTAGCGTGCTACAGTAGCATGCTACAGTAACTTTTTTTTTTTTTTTAAATTTTTTTATATATATATATATATATATATTAAGATTCTTATCTTAAAAAAAATCATAATGTGGGAATTTTTGTGATCTTGTAAGTCATACATAGCTTCAAAAGGAATATATTCTTTATTTGAAAATGACAAGATATGATTAATATTCCACCCTACAATTTCAAACCATAGTCAAATTATTCCCAATTATATTATGGCATTCTTGAATAATCCCATAATAAAAAAATATATGGGTAGAATGATTAATCAAGGATATATAGAAAATAGATAATTCTCATTATAATTTAAACATGTAAATATATACATGTATATACATGTGTACATGTTTGGAAAGATTATTTCAAGACCAAGGTATATATGTGTATATAAACTTGTATATGGATTTAAAATATTCTATGAACCATATACTTATTACACTTGATATTGAAATCCATATATTTATTTGAAAAGACAAATATATATAATTTTTCAAAGTATGTTTTGTAGAAAATAATATACTAATCTTTAAGCACATATTTGAACATATAAATATATATAGATTTGATTAAAAATCTACTTAGTGAATTGATCAAAATATATATATTCATACATATATATCGGGCAATTTCTATGGTATTACAATCTACCCTCCTTAAGAATCAACTTCGTCCCCGAAGTTGCGCGACTTATTGACCGATTGATTGATTGCGATTGTATCATTGTGTTTTGTTGTTTGATATTATTTGACTGAACCCAGAATTGAAATTTCCAAGTTGCCTACGTACCCCGTGAAGGGATCAAGTCATTACGTAGTTCAAAAAGAATTTATTTGGGATACAAAATATTCGAGTTTCAAAAATAAATGCTTATGCATTCTTACGGGGTATTACATGTATGCATATGATGATGCATAATCTTCATCCTCTGTAGAAAAAGGAGATAAATGGTTTGTGTAATACCATAGAAATTGCCCGATATATATGTATGAATATATATTTTGATCAATTCACTAAGTAGATTTTTAATCAAATCTATATATATTTATATGTTCAAATATGTGCTTAAAGATTAGTATATTATTTTCTACAAAACATACTTTGAAAAATTATATATATTTGTCTTTTCAAATAAATATATGGATTTCAATATCAAGTATAATAAGTATATGGTTCATAGAATATTTTAAATCCATATACAAGTTTATATACACATATATACCTTGGTCTTGAAATAATCTTTCCAAACATGTACACATGTATATACATGTATATATTTACATGTTTAAATTATAATGAGAATTATCTATTTTCTATATATCCTTGATTAATCATTCTACCCATATTTTTTTTATTATTATGGAATTATTCTAGAATGCCATAATATAATTGGGAATAATTTGATTATGGTTTGAAATTGTAGGGTGGAATATTAATCATATCTTGTCATTTTCAAATAAAGAATATATTCCCTTTTGAAGCTATTTATGACTTATAAGATCACAAAAATTCTCACATTATGATTTTTTTAAGATAAGAATCTTAATATATATATATAAAAAAAAAAATTTTAAAAAAAAAAAAAAAAAGTTACTGTAGCATGCTACTGTAGCACGCTACTGTAGCATGCTACTGTAGCAGTCGGGCATTATGCATTTTTGGTGACTTTTTGCCATTTTTTGGGTCCCAAAGGTGGGAATCTTGATCTATCACGGGGGAGGCATATTTTGGATGATTATTAGATGTCCCTAACACCCCCATTTCAGTCTTCAACACTCAATAATTCATCCCAAAACTCTCCCAAACTCTCCCAAAGCCAAAACACTCTTCCGGCGACTTTCCGGCAACTTTCCGGCAATCAAATCCAACCAAGGTAGTGTGTAGATCAAGGATTTGCAGGCATTGGATTGTTGGTAAGGTGTAAATCAAGTTTCCTTATTGCTTTATGATCATAATCAACCTTCTAACTTACGGATCTTTACTTGCAAAAACACGTTCGTAGCCAAAGGAGAAGAAGAACGTGTTGCGTAGATCCGTTCGTGGCGATTTTGGACAAATCGATCAACTCTAGAACGTTCAAGAACTCACTCACTGTAAGTTAATACCTTCCATATCAATATGGGTGGTTTAAAGACATCCGAAACATTGGATCTTAAACGAAACGTTGAAATCAAACCTAAAAACCCCAATCTACGTATTTTCTGAAATCCGAGCAAAACTCTTACTTCGAGCGTTCAAACCTGAAAACTCAAAACTAAGATTTTGATCCTAAGATCTTAAGCTATATTGTGTAAAAATTTCAGAAATTTTCATCAAGTTTTGATACCCCAAATCAAGTCGGACATATTCTGCGTTTTTAAGAATTTTCAAAAGTTGACAGATTTCATAACCGAACTTGATGAGCTTATTTCTATCATTTCTAGTCCGAACCAATCTTCATGATCTAAACAAAAGTTGTAGATCTATGAGTCTTGAATACCTCTGTAAAATTTCATGCACTTTCATTAAGATTTGCTATCCCAAACCGCGTCGAACATATTCTGTGGTGCATGAACCTTTCGAAAACTGAGACAGATTTTAAGACCGAAATTAGTAGATTAATCTGACTTAATCCGTGATGAATTTGCATAATTTGCCTCTAATAAAACTTGTTTATTTTGGTGTCTTTTAAGTGCCTGTAAATTTTCAGAATTTTTGGAGTTCATTTGATATGTTAAAAAGTCAAATCTTTGACAGATGTCAAACCTGAATCCTGACAGCATACTATTTGTGTAGAAAACTTGATTTTTGACATGCTTCCCGTCATTTTTCCGAAAAACTCAAAACATGAAAGTTGTTCATTGGGATGTTTTTGAGCTACTGTGAAAATTTCAGATCAATCGCCTAAGAAATGGATTTTTAAACTGAAAAGGCGTAAACTGTGACATCGATCGGTTTTAAACTTGTGAAATTTTGAAATTTCTAAACAACGATCGAAATCTTGTGATACGATAAAGCTGTATTTTTGGAAATCCCGTTACACTAAAGTTGAAACGATATCGGTTACATTGGGGGGTGAGTGCTCTGCAGGGTGCCCTCCTAATTATTCATTTTGTGCCTAAACGGCAATGATTATTACGCGCGAAAGATTGCCAAAACGGCATCTTATATTTTTGGGCCTATCCTCTCGGGTGTATCCGTGTGGGTTACTCGAGGCTTGACGGAGCTGGTACTGGATATGGCGTATTTGGTCACAAGAGACCAACGGCCTACCCTCTCGAGTGTGTTCGTATGGGTTACTCGAGGCTCGACGGAGTGGTACTGGGTATGGCGAATCGGCTGCGGCCGCCGGAAATACCGGCTAAATGAGATGATACTTATGAAATTGGCTGAGGCCGCCGGATCACCGGCTAAATGATATATATATTGTTGAGATGATGGCGTAACGGGAAATATATTAAAAAGCTCAGATTTTATGAAATTGGCTGCGGCCGTCGGATTGCCAGCTAAATTAATATTGTTGAGATGGTGGCGTATCGGGGAGAATTTTTTTTTTAAAAAAAAAAAAAGCTCAAATTTTCATTTACTTACTTACGGCATTATTCATGTTTTTAAATCATGTCTTAAATAATTGCCCATGCTTAAGTTTTAAATTATGAAATTAAATGTGTCTTTAAAGTATGCAATTATATTCGCATTTTTAAAATGTTTTTATGCATGGCAAAAAGTTTTATCTTAATTATTAAAAATCTAACCCCCTTTATTGCTATGAAAGGATTGACTTACTCAGTATTTTATAATACTGATAAAAAACCGTTGTTCATTTTTTTTCTGTTACAGAGTACGGAGCATGATCACTCATTGGGGGATCATTTTGGACACTTAATTATTTATTTTACGTAACTTGCATGACGGGTCTGTTTAACCCGTGGTTTGGCCATGTCGGCCCTATATTTTAAATTCCGCTGCATACACTTTACTTCCGCTGCGTACTTTATATTCTCGCTGCAACTCTGATGTATTATTTTTAAATTATTTATGAATGGGCTACTGGAATGTTTTAAATTCTGAAAACCATAGCCTTGCATCTCTTTAGTGAGCTCGGAGAAACCGTGTCTTGCTAGGGAGGTTGTGGCGGTGGCATCCCGGCCTGGGTTACCAAAACGGGGTGTTACAATGTGGTATCAGAGCCCGGAATATTTTAAAACTACTATTTTAAAGAGCTCGGAATATTTTTAAACTATTATTTTCAAGTATTATTATTTTTAAAGTTATCATTTCTAAACTAGTAGTATATTTCAAAAAGCCCAATTATTGTTTTGAAGTTAAAGCCCAAATTTTT